>JADLZN010003391.1:0-13081 GCA_018155175.1 Sinocyclocheilus anophthalmus
CTGAAAATGCCGTGCCTCGTATTTGGTGTGGAAATATTCATATTTCTTAGTTAATATTAAGTCTATCATTAGATTTCCATGGGATCATTACAATTTCATGAGCTCAGTTTGACAAGGCAGATGGCGAAATGAAATTGCTTATCGGTCGCATATACGAGGCCCAATCAGCTGTCATCGCACATGGCATCTCAACAGAACAATCAGTTATTTCACAATCTGGCCTGATACCTGAATGGTAAACGCATCCATAAGCTCAACATGCTCGTAATCTAACATCTCGTCTTGATGCATTTTGCCACCCGCTGCTTGCAATTTTAACATGGCGACCCAGGGATGTAAATGACATCCCCGCACTTGATGTATATGACACTTGACATATGCACTTGAATTTGTGCATAAACCACTGGAGGAAACAGTTGTTTGATTGTTTTATGCCCAGTTATATGCATAATTAATGGTGTTTGAGAAGTCAATTGAGATCTAAACAACCAAGTTAGTACGATGTTCTAGGAAGATCTATGTTAATATCACCTCACAGTCAGTAGATTTGGTGCAAATCTTCAACAAATGCCACTGGGCTCGCCTGGAGGCTTGAACCATTCACCTGATGCAATTTACTGTCCATGACGGCATCCTGGATGAAATGGTAAGAACCGGTAAAAGCCTTAACATTCCTATTTTCTAGACAATGCAAAAGAGAAGGTGAAGGAGATCCAGGGCTAATTGCTTTTCTCGTCACTCATCTAACTCATTAGCACTGTTCCTTGGGAGCCCATCAAAGCGCTGTTTGCAAAAGAGCGGCCAAAAGCCATGGAAATTTCGAATAAATGAGAAAGAAGTAAATTGGACAGTCCGCCGCCCATGGCAGAGCTAAGCTACAAATGGCACATCAATTAAATCAAGCCATGGAAAAGTAATCCTGCAGAAAGAGCCAGACATCATCTTTGAGAGATGAACAAGATGGAATGTGTTTTACTCAAGAGTAATTGCTCAGAAATTGTTCAATGCACTTGTATTCGAATCTAATCAAGGGTGTATTCTTTCAAATGCATTTGATACAACAATTTTTTGATTAGTTTTCTTGAGTACTTTTGGTTTGGCAGAGCACTGAGTCTTGAGACGTGGGACAAAACTAAACAGTTTTACCTGGTCTTAGTTTTGAAAACGGCAACATAAATGCTTTAATATGAGTCAGAATAATCTAGAATGTTTTTAACATGCATATAACATTTCATTCAATTTTCTCTGTTTACAGGAAATGATGTGTATATGCACTCACTCCCCTGAACCAACTGTAATCCCCAGTATTTATTTTAAAGGGTCATATGATGCGATTCAAGTTTTCCTTTCTCTTTGGAGTATAACAAGCTCTTGGTGCATAAAGAAGATCGTAAAGTTGCAAAGACTAAAGTCTCAAAAAAAAAGATATTCTTTATCAAAGTTAAAACTCTGCCACACCCCCCTAAAACTGCTCGTTCTAACACACCCCCACATATCTACATCACTGTGTGGTAAGATTTGCATAACGCCAGCCCAAGATGTTCACGCAAAGAAAGAAGCGCGTAACCTTTTTATTCTCGCTATATATTGTTGTTGCAACCCCTCGCCCTGTCGTGAAGGCGCTGTTTGTTTCGTGTTGTTAACGTGACAACTACTTTGTTTGGTCTTCGAAAAGAGGACGATATCCGCTTCATGCATGGAGCTGATCCGTGCTGGTCGCTGATGAAATACTTCAACTTACGCGCTGTGGATCGCCGGATCTGCTTTCACCGTGGACGAAACGGATGTCACCCCGGGGCTCACATTTGTTTGCCGCAGGCACATCACAGTATGGTAAGTGGCGTAACATTTCCGTCACACGCTTGGAATTCGGCCAATCACAACGCACTGAATAACTGGCCAATCAGAGCACACCTCACTTCTCAGAACGATGAGCTGGTAAACAGTCGAGCGTTTTCAGAAAGGCGATGCTTGCTCGTCAGTCCATGTAGCGTGCGAACAATAATGTACAGTAATTGGAAATCTGTGTTTTTCTAACACTTAAAACCACATAAACCAATTTCATTCCACCAAATACCAAAATTACTTGTTCTTTAGAGGCAGCATCAATGACCCCTTTTTAAACTCCCTTTCACACTGTTAATTTACGTTTTGTTTTCAGTATATTATGGAAATGTTTTCAAAAATGTGCGCCTTTTCATCTTTCAACTCTTTCCATTTTTCAACCACTAAAAAGGGATTCGCAACACCAAGATTTTTGTAAGTCATTGGGCTTACTTTATTTCAACAACCATGTCCGAAATCATATCTCACAAATGTAAAGACATTGTTTTGGGATTTTTAGATATTTTCCTCTTTTAATGTAATTTTCCAATTTGACGCTACCGAAACACAAATGGCTATCCTTCCCTGTTGGAAAAACCAGCATATGCTGGTTAGGTATGTTTTGATGCTGGTTTATGCTGGTCCTTTGCTGGTTTTTGCGGGTCCTTTTGCTGGTCATGTGGCTGGTTCCTAAACTGGTCCCGACCAGCACATTCACCAGCATAAAACCAGCAAAGGACCCTCAAAACCAGCATCCCAGCTTCAAAACATACCTAACTAGCATATGCTGGTTTTTTCAACAGGGGCGACTCAACAGCCAGACAAATGTTGACAAAATCGCAACAATACAATATGCTATGCTTGTTTTCTGTTTGAAATCAATTCACTCACTCAATATTTGTCTCGTATTTAATTATGCCTACAGTACAAATTTGCATATTTTGTGAGAAAAAACAAGTTACACCCAAGCGCCACAAGAATCAATGAGCGACAGTTAGCTAATTGTTTGCATGATAAATTGATAGACATATTCTGGTAATTATGTTTTTGTTTTGCTTTGTTTGTTTGTATGTTAATAAAGCAGCTGTTGGCAAGTCAACAGAGAGTTATTACCTGGAAGCTGAAACGACAGATCATTTCCCCCCGAACAGTCCTGGTGTCCCATCACCTCCATTACAGATGTTTCGCGGCGTTTCTGGAGCGCATATATCCACAAACATATGATCAAATGTTACTGAATTCAGCTCTAAGTACCTCAGTAACTAAAACGGAAGGTTTGAGCTTTCTGTTATGCTAATCCCATTCTTATGCGACCTTAAACCGAGACCTTTTTTGAGGAGGCAAATGACTTCTTTCTGAAAATTCGCTTGAATACACTTACGGTTTATCTCGGCGAGAGGAGAGTGGCTGCTCTCCGAGTTTATTATGCAAATGAGACAATTTGACAGATTGCGCGCAACCCTTCATAATCACTGTTCACGGACGGCTGGCTGCGGCACGAGCCGTTTCACTTATACTGAGCTTTTGGGCTCTTTTAACTAAATATGCTCTCAAAACACTTTCACGGCACTTACAGAGCGGTGCTGCTGGGTCAACAGCTTTTATTAGCCCTGAAACAACATTTCTGGCTAACTATAACCTTAACCATGTTGATTCATTCTAAATAATTGAGTTTATAGGAATGTTGTTGCTATTGGCTACTGTAGATGTAGTGCACTACACTATTATAGGCCTACTGTATTTAAGACCTGTAGGCAGCGGTATCTCGACGGCTTTCATTACTCACGTGACTTAAAATTCCCGCCATTTTTTGGAATCAGGAGCACACGTGCCAACGGTGAAATAAATATTTAAATTCTTAAAGTTCTAATAGTGAATAATGGTGAATATTGAATTTATTACAAGAATTCAGAGTGCTACAACACCATAGAGATAAAAAACAATTTTAAAAAAACTTTCCTCCAAAATGTGACCGTCAAATAACATTCAAAGTATTGTCACTGTTTTTCCTATTTGTTCATTTTGCTGTGTGCATTAGCGTTATAAATACTATTTTATAATTGCACATCATGTGTTTTTGTCTGTTTTGTGCCCTCAGCTAATGAATATTACCGTGTGCATGTGGATGGCCGTGCTCATTGTGTGGTATGAGGCTAAAGTTAGTAACATTATTCAAAATCGCTTATGTGTCAGATGTTTTTATTCTACTCGTGGCAATGAACAAAACCATTTCTGCTCTACGGCTAGGCTACATCTTCTCACTTTTTCTATGGATTTGAGTTTTATTCACTAGCATGACACCGCGCTGCCCTCTTGTGACAGAAACTGCGAGCGATTTACTTTTGCACATTATTTACTTCAAAACGAAGCCCAAAGGGGAACATACCGCCCAAATAGTGCTCATAATGGATCCTGAAGATGCTTTATAATGAATAATTTACCCGATTAGACAATAACAATCATGTGAAATGAGACGAGATCTCTCATATTAATGGATTCTGTGGAAATCATTTGCTAAGGAGTTTTTCCTCATTTGATTCTGATAAAACGCTCTGCTGTGGTATATCTTAAGTTTTTACTAAATAAAATTAAAAAAAACACATGGTTGCTATAGCAAACCCATATGAATTAATCATGGTTTTGCTACACTAACCATATGTTTTAACCATAGTAACTGTAGTTTTAACAACTGATAATCATACACCAACAAAAAACAAAAAAACACATGGTTACTACATTATTGCTACAATAAAACCATGCTTTACCGGACTGCATAATAAACTGATCTAATGTGCAAAATGATGCATGATTTTAATATGGTCACATTCTCTCTTACCACCTGCCCAGTGTTTTTTCCTGCGTTTGGAAATGGCATTCTGGATACGACACTCCTTTCACTCCACAAGATGAGTCGGTTGAAGATGATGGATATTCACTTACAGTATGTGCGACTGTGAATTAGAATCACTACGAGCAAATGTGCTAAAATTCAAAAGAATTTAAAGAACTAGTTGTTACAAAAAGTACCATAGTGATACAGTGGTAGTTATATCAGGATAGTACCTTGAAATACACCATTGTATTTTCAGCCTACTTTTGACCTTGTTTACATGTTCCCATCCATTGGTAGTCTCACAGTACTCAGAAACATGGGTGCTATCATGGTAGAGAGAAGTATAGGTTCGCTATGTGTCAAAGTTTTGATTTATTGCCCATCATAACCCCCCTCCTCCTATCATAATGGGCACTGTTGGCCCACCTGTTTCTGTACACACCCCCCCCATCTTACCCCTGACCATCTGTTTAATCCAACCCCAATATCCCATTGAATTTATGATTGTTTGGAAGTGGTTTTTGTGTGGGTATTGTTTTTTAACTATGTGCTGTTACACTTAAATTGTGAACGTGATATGCTTAGTACACGGGATAGGGAAGTTTTCTTAAGTTTTCCACACCCTACTTTCACCAGAAAAAGAACATCACACTAATAAAAATATATAAACAGTCAATGTCCTGTGTTTCCAGAAAAGATTAAAACCATGGGTTAAGACATATTTAAGTGGTTTTAATTTAAACTAGTTAGAGTTTGTTACAATTAGAAAATAAATGACAATAGGCCGCTACCATCCTAGCTAAACACCAACAAAAAGAGGATCAGATAGGTTCGTTAAACATACGGCGTTTTTTTCTGTTACCATTACAAACTATTAGAGTTCTTTGTTACCATTTAGAAACTGAGCTAAAAATGGTGACTTGTCACCGATGATCTGAACCAAAAAAGTAGGCCTCTCCTTCCGATTATGTTAGTTTAAAAAACAATACGGCAGTTACGTTTTTTTAAAAGTTTGAGAGTTTGTTACCGGTTAGAAAAGAAAAGAAAAATGCTGACTTCTCACCGTGAACTAAAACAAAAAAATATCAGACCGTTAGCAATAAGATACTAGGCAAAGTCTATGTTGTACTCTATCATTACAATTTAAAACTAGTTAGAGTTTTTCACAAGTTAAACAAAAGAAAAAAGACCCTCTCATCTTATGTTGTTTTCCGTCAGTTCATCCTCACACACTGCTGTCAAAACACTGAATGAACTCAGAAGCGCACCTCTCAGGCCACACCTACAGCCCTCCCCCTAACAACGATGCCTCACCGCAAAGATAGATTTAAATGTATGTTAACAGAATTAAACAAAGTAGTGTTTCTAATAAAACGCTATAATTTCTTAATTGAAAACATTCTATCTGTTTTAACATTAGACCATCATTTTTACTTTAAAAAGTTTTACCTTATAAACAATCATCTCTAAGCCAGAGGAAAATGTTGTTTGTTTTTATTTATTTAGTTTAGTTACACTTATTTGAGTAATACCTTTATTTACTCTTTGGTTTTTGTCAAATTTAACTTACGGCGTGCTAACCCAGACTCTTTATTTTTGTTCACTTTTAAAATTAGGATAGTCAAGTTTTCTTCTTACTAAAATAACCTCTTAAGGCCAGAGGCAAAATGTTGTTTGGTTTTTTTTTATTTTATTTTATTTTAAGTTTAGTTTCACACTTTAATTGTAGTAAGTCGCCTTATGTACTCTCTGGTTTGTCAATTTAACTTCGTGGGGTAGACAGTTAAAACACCCCCACGAATGCTCGCGCAAACATATCCAAAAACTGGGGCTGTTTCTGGGGAGACTCTTTGATTTTCCGTCTGTAACGCTTGTGGCGTGTTATCTATCAATTAAAACAGACATACGTAATTAAACGTCTAAGGTTTTTACAACAAGGTACGAAATGTAAATATTTCGTATCACGCAGTGTATCGAAACGAGATTGGCGCCGGGTGTCTGGGGTTTGTGTGATTACTGAAGCGGACATATCAGCGTAATGTATTTCAAAAGTTTGTGAAACATCTAAGACTGTTTCTGGGATTGCAACTCATTTGCAATCTAATGAGTTTTTGAGGGATCTGGCATTGTAAACGTTGGTGTTGTGTCAAGTAATCAGGTCACTGATCAAAGGGGTAGGCCTAACCGTTGTATCTATTACGACCTGCACCTGCGAGCGTGAACTTTGTCAAAAGTTTAGTGAAAAGTTCAGTGGATGGTCAAAGGATGTGCACCATATTGAACTTTTTAACCTCAAACATCTGGTTAGGTTAAGAAGAAAAACAGGAATGTTAATAGTCTAATGTAGATCTGGTGGATGGGGTTTCACAGAGGTTCAGGATACACTTAGATAGATAGAAAAAAGACAATAACAACAAAAGTGAAATAAATAGGGAGATTTATGTTTTAAACAACCATACACGCAAAACACAAACACTCAACACAGACACAGACATATATACACAAAAACACTCAAACACGCAGACAAACATAAACACAAACACTCAACACAAACATGCACACAAACATCCCTACAGTTAAACATTTAGACGTGTACGAAGTCTCATACAAGCCTTTTTACAAATAAAAACTTTTAGAATCACACAGGGTATCTCTACAAGATGATGAAAGCAGTATGATTAAACAATGATATAACTTTTGTTTGAACAAATAAGCTAAGTTTTGGAGATTTTTAGAACTTTCAAACCTAAAAACATGATGTGCTAAAGCAAGGATTAGAAGCAGTCAAATAATCCTCTGATGAATGCAATACATTTACATCGATTTTTATTAATATATTAGCTATAATAGACTGAAAATTAGTTGACATAAGGTTGTTTGCAACAAAAAGTGTTTCTTATACAAGATGCTACAAATATCTCACAGAACCTTTACAATAGATTAGACTTTCTTTCTCACTTTACTTTAAAAGGGTGTTATTAACATGCTGTTTAAATGCAACATATTTATTTTCCACTATAGTACTATAATGTTTTATTTTACTAAGATTTGATTAATTTATTGATATAAGAAACAAACAAATATTCGATAAGTCCATCTTATCACCCCAAGCTGATGTGTCTGATGGTTTGTGATGACATTAATATCTTACTGATATGTGTTAAGATGTTAAGTATGTGTAAAGTTCAGTATTACTGTTAAAAATTGTTTAAAAAGTAATCTTTTTTAGCTTTCATATATGATTCACGGTCATACTCAGTTGGATTTTGTGTAACAGAGTCCTGCAACAAATTAAAATAGAATGTATGGAAGATTTTACTTTTAAGATATTATAATGACGGACTAAAAACTTTAGATTGATTAAACAACTGAGGTTATGCATTTCTCTTGAATATGTATAAAGTAACCAGTGAGTACATGAAACATTATTGTATAAATACATAACCTTGTAAATTCAGCATGATTCTATCATATTAATCAATAAAAAAAAAGACTTAATTGATATACCATATCTGACTTTCTCATCAAAACGCGACAAATTTTCTTTTGACTTTTTAAATGTCAAACAACCGTTTTGTTGGGACAAAAAAACATAGCGTTGTGTTTCTAAAGTTGGAATGCTTATAGTTTGTAGTAAAATCACATCTATAAGCTAAAACATTTTTTTCTTTCAAACTCTTTCAAACCCCACCACAAACTGACAAAATCATCCTTAAATTTGTTTAAACATTTAGCTGTAGCTGAGACCCTAATGAAATTATTTTACGCCGTGTTGGGAAGGTTGCTACGGAAATGTAATAGACTATAGATTACAAGTTACCCTATTTAAAACAGTTAATTGGTAGTGTAACTATTTCAATTACTTAAAAAAAAGTAATGTAACTGATTTGATTACTTTTCTAAATATGTAATGTTTTCAACTGTTAATCTTTTGAAACATGTAAACCAACCAGGGTTAACATTACAGTAGGACTCAACAACTAATTACTGTCAGACTTTCAAAATCCTTCATCACTTAAATTAAGAATAATTTATTTTAAAGCACAGTCACCACAAAATCAGACCTACTTTGAGATCATTCTGAGGTTAAATACAGATTAAAAACCATACACGATAGTTTTACTAGCTATGCTTACTGTGTTAAATCGTCCTTTGCATAGCGTGCCAGGAAACACTGTGGATCTACACGGATTGGAAAAAACAGTAAAGGTAACAACATAATCACTACCATCACATCATATAGAAAATTAAACAGTTATCGAATCAGCATGTGTCCTAAACTCCTGGGAAAAAAAAAAAAACAAAAAACCCATAGGTGTCTCATATTTTAGAGCTGTTAATATAATTATGAAAGATATCAATTAAATCTGTATTGTGTGTGTGGGGTTGTGTGTGTGTGTGTGAGAGAGAGAAGTCATGTCAGATGCAACCCCCTTTGTAAGCATTAACAATTTTCATAAGTAACTGTAATTTAATTGCACATTTTTCTCAGTAACTGTAACAAATTACAGTTACATTTATTTTGTAATTAAATCATGTAATTTAAACTACATGCAACTAGTTGCTCACCAACACTGTTTATGCATTATTACAATAATAGATGGTGAAAGAGTTCATTAACCTCTTTAATGTTAAAAATGTGAACAATATCACTTAACACTAGTTTGGCAAACAAGGGTATGCACATAAAACAAGCCAGACTCGATTTGAAGCATCGTAACAAGTACAGTCGTAGCAGAAAATGTATTATAGCGCCGCAGTTTTTCTGAAGATAAAGACAGTTATTTGGTTACAAGAACACACGAATCCTAACGCTTCACAAGATAACATAACATAACACGCTTGCTCCATTACAACATACACATTAAGCCTGTTTTAGCATATGTATATCGTATTATTCTTGAATATAATTGTTTAGTCTAAATATGTTTTAACAATTCTTTTTGTTTTTGTTTATACAAAGGTGTTAAATTGAACGTGTGTAACTAATACCTCATTCAAATGCTGTAGACTTTCAGGTCAGGAAACTACAATACCCAGCATACACTTCAGACTTCAAACATGGCCACCGGGGGTCTATATCCCAAAATACACATACATGACAGCGCTCTAAATCGTTGGATTTCTGATTATATGCGCGCTCGGATACCCTATATAAAAAGACTCACATTTCCGTGCTTTTTGTGAAGTATGCGCTCCTTCCGTGTTTTGATGTTACAAACCACCTTTTTTGTGATCTCTGTTAGTGATTCAAAGTCCAATTCATTTCCGTGAATCTAATCTTTTCAGTTCGGTTCAATGAACGGTTCATAGTGTCCTTAAGTCATCTCGCAGTGATGTCAGTATGCATTTCTTTTCTAACAACTCAGGGGTCATTTTATATCAGCGAAACATTCAAATAAAGTAAACTGTGTGAACGCGTATCGTCTTTTGTTAATTTAACCTGATGATGTTTGTGGTCACGGTTTCATTCACTGATCCTTCATGTCGATACGAGTCACGACTGACCAATATTGAGTAGCCTACACATAAACGCAGATATGTTCTACATGCTTAAAGTATAAGCCTGTAGAAAGAATAAACCAGGCTCTCATTGATTTAGCTTAACAGCTTTAAAATATAATCTGCATGCACGATAAACCATACTCTCTTAAAATCGATAGTACACAAAACATCTGTAAAAGGGCTGATAACATATTAATGTGATGTTTTGGTTCATGTCTTAAACAACTGTGTGTTACTAAACAATTTTTTATTAGGTTTTAATATAAAAGATAATAGTTTGTTTACAATTTGGATGTTTTTATTATGAAATCACACAAAGAACCGCTGAAGTACGTACTGTTTAAGACGGAATTAATTGAAGTAATACTATGTGGTAATTTAACTGCTTTATTTACAGTATGCTGAATATAAAACTGTAAACAATTACATTAAAACATTTCAAGCTTGTTAAACAATCACTTACATTCCTCTTATGAAAACGCTTTCTAAAACATTTATCAGATACTATAAAACTCATATCGGTTAAGCGCTGTTTGCACGTTCACATGTACATTATCAACACGTTCTCAATCTGTTCTCATGTAAGCCAACATGTTCTTACAAACAGAAACATATTTATAACGAACTTGAAAATGTGTTCAAAACATATAAAAATCCGTCACACATTGTGCACTGATTGATCTAATGCATTCTGCACACCTTAAAACTATTAATTCAATCAAGAACCTGACCAAAAACTGACAGACAAAAGCTCAATGATAGTTGACATGGTTCGTGAGGAAGGACAAAATAATTATTATTTGCCACGGTAACATACTGGGGTCCGAGAAATTTGATATCCTTACTGTAGATTTTCTTAATATTCTTTATTCTTATTTGCTCTTATTCATAAACCTACAATAGTTAAGGAAAATTCAACAACTTTAACTGATAATATTTTAAAGGCTCTAACTGAAGAAATTAAATCAGATGTTTTATGTTTAGACTTGTCTGATCATTTTCCGATATTGCATTATTCTGTAATTAGGGTTAACAGGGCTAAACTCTCAAAAGAAATACATCAAAATAATTTTATTTTATTGATCGATTAAATGACAGTCCTTCTACATGGCACAGCTTAAGACTAAACAAATTAAATTTATTTTAGGTCATCTTTCTGGTCTGTCTACGATGCGGAAACAAGACACGACAACCCAAGCATGAAACGTGGGTAGCCTAGATGTGTTTTTCTGTCGCCTATGTAAATATTACACTTCAGACTTTTCTAACTATTACACTTAAAGCTATGCATTTCACAGCACATACATAGATACAAATTTTTTTGTGTATGTCTCTAAACAATAGGTAAGTAAATGAATTACAGTTGATAAGTAGTAATTTTAAGTGAAAGGTGGGATGATTCATGTATTTTTTTTATTCTCTTCACACCAATACTTTGATATCGGTGTTTTAGGCGTCTGTCTTTTAGGTCTGACCCAGAAAACAGATGCCTTAATATTACGTTCTTCTTTTTATGAAAACATGTGGTAAGAAGTTTTTGTCCTCATCTGCAGTATACCAAAATGTTTTAACATGTCATAAATTCCAATAGTTAATTAGCAAATGCAACTGTTTATTACTGATACAAGTCACATCAGAGCTGCATTCTAGTTTATATTGAAAGTTTTTCATCTACCTACATGTTTAACGCGCTGCAGTTCTAGGTCTCGCCACACCGGTGTGAGATTTAAACCGCAAAGTTTTTCATCACCTTACACTTTGAAACCAGAACAATTGTATATGTTTCCATGGCTGTTCGCTCTTTCTGTTTGAATTTGTTTACAGCAGTTTCACCATTCTTATCTTATTTCCCACCTAATTGTAATTGTTAGGCCTTACACTTATGGCGTTATACGCTTTGTCTCCTAGTTTTTGCTGTCATGTTAGCGGGCCTCTTTGTTTATATAAGTTCTGCGAATTTGGTTGATTTAATAAAATATTGCTTTAAACCTCGTCTGCATTAGAGGACATTCACGTTGGCATTATTATATTATCCTAGCGTATATCAGAATAAGATACAAAATCGTTTCTATTATTATTTTCCGTCTACGGCTTTTTTTTGTTCCTACGTCTATCCGTCTGTTTCGTTTTCTTTTATAAATCGATACAAAAAAAAAGGTTTATGATCTCAGAGAACAGAATAATGAGTTAAGTGAGACAATATTTTATTTCAACAATATATTGTTTAATATACATTTATACATTGAAGTAGTGAAGAAAATGATAAAATTGTCATTACAAACAAACAGTAGTAATGACATTACATGCGGTCTAGTCAGAAAAGAAAATCTATCTATGACGTCTTTTACAAAACAAGTTTTCCCCTTCATCACTAGCAACGCCAGAACACCAGTCACGCTCCATCGGGTTCTGAGCTGAGTCAGACGACTTTTTCAGAATTAAATTCTTTCCCAGACATAAACTTTGTCCCCTAATCATTATAGAATGTTTTCGCCCTTTGCTAGAATCTGGTTGCGGTTTCCATCATTTCCGGTTCTGGTCCAGCACCTTGTGCCCAATTTCAGTTTATATACGTTTCCGGTTTGTGTTCAGATCCGGCGAAGCTGATACTGTGACTATTAGAAAATGCATAAGCTCAGAAATGGATTCTTTGAAGCTGGATTCGGTAGAACCATCCTGTAGATAACGTTAAACTTTTGTCACAGATCTATGCGAGTACCTCCAACGTCGCCACGTCTAAAAAGTGGTACTGGTTCGTAGACTGCCGCAACTGCAGAGTTATCAGGGCTCAGTCTAGTTGGTTTAGCGATAGACCCCCTTCACCCCATTGCGTGGTGTACAGGGTTGGGTTGTCCTCAGGAAGTCATAAACATTGGTCACGTCTAAGATAAGTTTCACTCAAGTCAGTTATGATATTTT
>JADLZN010003392.1:0-44283 GCA_018155175.1 Sinocyclocheilus anophthalmus
AAAATAGAAAAGAAATGGCAGAAAGAAACTGAAGGACAAAAAATTGAAATAATCTCACAGCACATTATAATAGGTAAACAGGGAGCAGCTCTGAGTATACCTGAATGTGAATTTGTGAAAAAATGGTTCAATTTAACAGATTCTGTGCCACATGTGTCTGTATATGTAGGAAAAAACTGGGAAGCAAAAGATCTAGGACCAATGATGAAATAGGCAGAACAAAGCGAATGGGAACCAACAGAACATCCGTTGATTTTTCATTCAGCTGACAAAAATTATATCAAAATTTTGTGTGCAACCAGTTTGATGGGAATTCCTGAAGTAGTTATCGGTAAAATGAAAATGACACAGATGACTACAACATCTGAATTGATAAACAATACTGAGACTGAACTATTTAAGGAAGTAGAGCGTCAGGTACCAACTGAAATATGGTCTCAACATGATTCGGATGTAGGATTGATAAAATCAGCAAACACAGTGAGAGTACAACTTAAGCCAGATGCACATCTGCCCAGAAAGTCACAATACCCTTTGCATCCTGATGCTGAAACAGGTATAAAAAACACTATTGAAGGTTTAGTGAAGGCAGGAGTATTAATAGAAACATCTAGTTATTGTAACACTCCAATTATGCCTGTAATCAAAGCAGACAAAAACAGATGGCGTCTTGTTCATGACCTACGATCAATCAATGATTAGTTAGAGCTTTGCAGCTGAGTTCCAAACCCTCGACAAGTAAGGGTGTGCGATATTGACAAAAAATATCTCTATATTTTCTGGGATTTTATCGATAACGATAATTAGACGATATTTTGCTGAGTGTGTTATTGTGCTGGTACCTTAAGGACTGCCGAAGACAGCTTACTCCTAATGTTTTTAATATTCTTCAAATTCTGTGTGGTGGTCAGTTCACACTGATAAAAATTAATCTTTTCCAATAAGTTTAAAAATGATTTTTTACCTTTTATGGGCATTTCTACCTTTATAAATCCATTTTTACTAAAAGTGTACATCATCTTTTGAGTCAAATTTTTACATTTAATCAGTAAATGAGAATAATAAGACATTTGGGCTGTTACCCAGCAAATTAAATCAACACAGAAGCTGCATCTAAGTGGCATTTAGATGCATTTACACACTGATTATTGCAGGACATTAATACATTTAGCCTGCAGTTACATATGCATAAATAATGTTTTGATATATTTAACATAAAACGTTGCATACTGATATTTGAAGGATTTAAAACATGAACAAAATTAAATAAAAAAAGTAAAGAAAGACAAAGCCAAAACTTTGAAATTAAACCAACCGCCAGCATGTGGGAGCAATCACTGTTCATATGGGTGCGTCCTTGCGATTGACTAATCTTTAAAACCGGTTGATTCATTCAAGAACTAAAACACCGTCATGTTGCTCATATACCAAAACAGACTGTGGCTTGTCGTCGGAATATTTTTTTTTGGCGAAATAGAGCAACAACAGCACTGTGGTGTCTAAGAATGTAACTATTAATTACTTATTGTTTAGTGAATTCAATTCAATTTGTAATCATGGTAATTTTTGGGAGAAAAAGTGGCACTCTTTTGGTTAATTAACTATATGAGTGGTATAAATAAATTTTTTGTCCCCATATCTTGAATTTTGTGATTGTTCTAAATGCATTTTAATAGACTGAATGATGCAGTGAAAGAAAACACACTAAATCAGCACACGCACTAGTCTAGACTTCACGTAATGTATGCGTGCACTCTTGTAGGGCTGTTTTGAATGTTTTTTTTTCTTTTGCAAAATACTCAATAATGTCAAATCACACATCGTTAAAACAAAAATTACGATATTATCGCAGACGATATATATCACACACCCTGCACCACACAGACGTTCCTGACGAATGTCCTCCTGAGCACATACTAATACTTTACAGATTGTCTCTGTTCGTCTCTGTTCGGCCTACTTCAGTGTTCCATTAGCAGAGGAAAGTAGATATTTATTTGCATTTACATATGCAGGTAAACAGTATACATACACCAGAATGCCTCAAGGGTTTATACATTCGCCACATTTATTTAATCAAATACTTAAAGCTGATTTAGAGGATCTTATGATAGACTGTACTCTTTTACAGTATGTAGATGATTTAATTATTTGTTCTACATCACTAGAACAATACCACAGATATTCTATTAAGGTCCTAACGAAATTAGCACAAGGAGGTCACAAAGTATCCAAGACCAAAATACAATATTGCTCAAGTTGAATACTTAGGACGATTAATTGCATTTGGCACAAGAGCTATTGCTCCAGCTCAATTAGAAGGCATAAGTAAAACACCATTGCCTCAAACAGTAGGACAAATGATGACTTTTCTAGGAATGACTGGCTTTAGTGCCGATTGGATAGAAGACTATGCAGTAAAAACAGCTCCATTGAGAGAAATCATGAAACAAGCAGGAATGCGGTAATCCGTTAAAATGGAACACAGATGCATTACTAGCATTTGAAACAAAAAAATAACTACAACAGGCCCCTGCCCTGGGAATGGCAGAATACGATAAAATGTTTCATTTGTATGTGGCAAATAGAGCTGATGGTTATGCATCAGCTGTATTGATGCAAGAGACTTGTAGTGGAAGGAAAAAACAGCCTATAGCTTACTACAGTACAAAGTTGGACAATGTAGCACAAGGTTACCCACCATGTTACCAACAAGGCCTTACAATAGTATACTACGCATATGAGAAAGAATCTACAATATCCATGGGGTACCCAGTAACTATTTATACTCATCACAAAATTGTGGAGTTAATAGAACAAGGAAAATTTGTTCTGACTCAAGCCCGGATTCTAGCCTATTCGTCGCTACTCATGTATCCAGATATTACAATTAAGCGATGCCATACAGTTAATCCAACTGAATAAATTCTTTTGGGTTTTGAAGGAAAGCCCCATGATTGTGTGACTGATTCATTGGCATTTACACCAATACAGTCTACACCAATCCCTAAAGCAGAAGTCACTTACTTCGTAGATGGTTCTAGCTTTAGAGATCATGTAGGAAATCATACAGGATATTCAGTAGTAAAGAAAGACAAGGAAGAATTTGTACCTGTGATATCACAACATTGTGTACAACCTTGCTCTGCTCAATTAGCAGAATTAAAACCTCTTACAGCTGCATGTCAATTAGCAAAAGGACAAAGAGCCAATATTTTCACTGATTCAGCATATGCGCATGGTGTATGTCACTTGTTTGGAGCAGTATGGAAACAAAGAGGTTTTAAAAAGAGTGACGGGACTCCCATACAACATGCTGAACAAATAGGTCAATTAATTTCTGCTATCATGATACCAAAACGACTAGCGATAATCAAGTGTCAGGCTCATAAAAAAGGAAATGATTACATCATTAAAGTAAATAATGCAGCAGATTTGGAAGCTAAAAAAGCCTCAGGGTGTCAGGTAGCAGTACTAACACCTGTAGTACTTATAGAACCTCAACCTCAACTGGATGATATTATTCGAATTCAACAGCAAGCAGGCCCTTATGAACATTCTATGTGGCACCAAAGAGGAGCCAAAAAAGACACACAATACATCTGGCATACACATGAAGGACAAATTGTTGCACCGACTTCACTTTTAAATATTCTAATTTCAGATGCGCATGATTTTGACCATTGCGCAAGGGGGGAAGTGATAAGGAAAATTAAACAGCAAGGATATTGGTCTCCTTATTTACATGCAATGGTAGATACATTTTTGTCCACATGTGAAGTTTGTGCCAAATACAATGTGAGGAAAGGGATAGCGACACCAATAGGCCATATACCAGTACCAGAAAGACCATTTAAACATCTGGTAATGGATTATGTGGATATGATAAAGCGAGTACAAGGCAAAAGGTACATGCTGGTGATCATAGACAGATTCAGCAGATGGGTGGAGGCAGTACCATCAGCAGATCAGGGAGCAGGAACAGTAATTAAATTTCTAACAAGACAAGTAATTCTAACAAGACCTAGATTTGGAATACCATCAGAAATAAGCTCAGATAATGGATCAGCATTCATACAAAAAAACGGTAAAACAAGTACTGCAACAATTGAGAATAAAGCAGAGACTAGGGTGTGTCTACCATCCACAATCACAAGGGATGGTAGAGAAATTAAATGGAGCCCTCAAGGCCAAACTTAACAAAATATGTGAAAGTACTAAGCTTAACTGGATTGATGCTTTACCTCTTGCACTAATGAGCTATCGCATGCAAACTAACAGGAACACTCACTTAACACAGCATGAAATGCTTACTGGTCGACCCATGCCTGTGCCATATTGTTGAGGTCCTTACAAAGGACTTCCTCTAGAGCAATTACAAATGGAACTTCGCTCGTATATGTAGAAATTAACTGCCATACATAAAGCTATTTACAGGAAAAAAGAAAAGAGCCCAGTGAGGAAACAGAGACTGCATGTCCAGTTGGTCCTGGTGACCAAGTATATCTGAGGGTATTCCGGAGAAAGTGGAATGAGCCCAGGAGAGAGGGACCCTACAAAGTCGTGAGAGCTACTCCAACAGCAGTCCAAGTGGAGGGAAGTACAACCTGGTATCATCTAAACCACTGTACGAGAGTTCCCAAAATAAGGACAGAAAGAGAAAGGAACAGACAAGCAGATAACTCAGGAGAAAGTGACGAGGAAAGCCCAGTGGCACAAGATGAAGTGCAAACTGATGAGAGCTCAAAAAAAGATCCACAAGGAGCTCACATTCTCCTGTCAGACAAACAGGAGAGGAGAAAGAATGAGTCTGAAAACATATCTGATGATTATCACATGCCTAATGCAGATAATTCTACAAGCTCAAGCTGTAGCCAACAGCACCCAGACTTCCCTAGAATCAACTTTCACCCCCTCAGTTGAATCTAGGAGTGGCTTTGACTTAATCCAAACAAAACAAGAACTAGATAAGGAGGAAAAAGTATCTAGACAAAATAGACACATTGTAAATGACAACCATAACATTACTTATAAGAGAACGGGCAATTCAGATATATTATGGGAAAAAGCAGAAGACAATAACTGGTATCAATGGGTAAATTACACAGCAGAAAAAGAGAAATGGGAAAACTGCATAGTTTGCTTTGAAGCAAGACCAATTTTACATATTGTACCAATATGTAGAATATTTCATGATGAATGATTTAAGAAATGTCCAGGACTGTCTAATGCAATGGGGTTAGATGTAGTGAGATTGGGAGGTAAATGCTTTATAGAAAGAGGCAGAGAGATAAATGTCTTTAGAAACTGTACCCAAAAAATGGCATTTTGCCCATATTGGTGCCAGTTTCTCCAATCTACAACAAAATACAGAGAAGCAACTGAATTACAGTGCATGCGAACCCGTAAATGGCCAATAGTATGGAAAGAAAAAAGAAAAAAGCCACAAGGGAAGATACAATTAATGGCAGATCAGGAATTTGAATGTTATGAGAAGAAGGGAAATATTGACGTAGGAGGATTTGAAGAAAAATGCAGCAAAATATGGAAAATACTAGTGCTGGGCGGTATGACCAAAAATTTATGTCACTGTATTTTTCAAAATTATACCGGTTTCACGGTACATGACGGTATTTTTTTTTATGCATGACCGGGTGTTAACAATATTTTCTACTGATTAAGAGAGGAAATAATGCAGTATATTGGCTTAGAATGCCCTATTTTACTGTCATGATGAGAGATCTTGTCCAGAAATACCACACTAAATAGTGACTAAACGTGACCCCTTTTAATGTTAACCAGGAGTCACTCTCATTTATAATCGCGGCATCGTCTGATAAAATCATCATGCATCTACACTAAAGAGTGGCTATGCGGTTGTTTTGGCTATATCATTTTTTTTTGTCTCATGCAGCACTGTCTGCGCCTGAGTATCAAACCAAAAACAACAACAAACAACAAAGTGCATGTGATATTAACAGACAAACTTCGCTCATATGTTATAATTCAAACAGGCCTCGTGTTCGCGGGACAAGCCTGACGAAATCTTCAACTGAACCATAGCAAGAGTTTATCCAAACAAGTTGGAGTTGTGTCAGTAGGACTATTCTATGGAAAAAGCCGCAAAAAGGTCTGAAAGTTGCTAAATCTAGTGCTAAAGTCACCTCGTGTGTGTGAGATGCGGGAGCTGATGGCAGGGGGCGGTGGATATTTGTTGGCGGTCAATGTGGAATTTTGGATGCTTTCGTCTTTGTCCTCACAGTCGATTAGTTCTACAGCTTCAGTTTTTGAACTTTCACGCTTAGTAACACATACTGCTGTTCCATCACCACAGTGCAACAGTGAGAAGGAACCCCTTTCAAACAGTGTTGCGTTCCGAATGGTGTTTAAGCGACATACAAATATTGCGGGGGCTGTCGCATGCTCACTTCAGATTCTATTAGTAAAACGACAGCGTGGGCAACAGGTAGGGTCTGTGTCTACTACCTCGTCCTTCTGACGTATCTGTAGAAGAGATAGCCGACGATACGGGTCTTCTGGGGGGGAGGGGGGGGGGTGGGGTGGGGGGGGGGGGGGTGGGGGGAGTTATACCCGCCCATACCCGATCACTGCTTTATTTATCAACATCCACCACCTATCTTTTCTTCCCTTTATTCCCTCTCTCCCTTTCATACTCTATGGTTATTTTTTCCTTTGTTACCTAAATTTACCTCGAATTTCCAACATTCCCTCATAAAAAATTTTCCCATCCTTATTTTACTATCATTGATTCCCAATTGCCCCACCTACACTTAATTACACATCTCTCGAGCACTACAGTCTCAACACCTTCACGTCAATCCCTATCCATACTACTCCTCTTTCAAAAACTCCCCTATTGTCGTTTTCATCTTATATTAAGTTTTTCACCACTCCCCCACAAACAACCAACAACCAAAACCCACACAACCAATACATTTTTTCATTTTATCATTCACCTCCCCTAAATTCCCTCAGTCGTATATCATTACCCGACAACATGGCCTCACTTTTTCGTCAATGGTACATCACTTCCTAATCTTCCAACTGAACCATAGGTAAGGTTTATCCAGAAAAGTTGCTAGGTTTGTCAGTATGACTATTCTATGGAAAAAAGCCGCTAAAAGGGTCTGAAAGTTGCTAAATCTAGTGCTAAAGTCACGCTCGTGTGTGTGAGATGCGGGAGCTGATGGCAGGGGCGGTGGATATTTGTTGGCGTTCAATGTGGATATTGTGGATGAGTTCATCACGTTCTATTAGTTCTACAGCATCAGTTTCGGAACTTCCACGCTTAGTAACACATACAGCTGTAAACTCACCACAGTGCAACAGTAAAAGGGACCCCTTTCAAACAGTGTCGCATTCCGAATGTTGTTTAAGCGACATACCAGTATTGCGGTATTTCAAAAATTCATATCATAACAAAAATAAACAGTATGAACCGGTATACCGCCCAGCCCAGCACTATTTAGTGATAAAAGAAGCCCACCACCTATATTTGATGACATTGATATCGCATTGGCAGACATATGGTGGATGTGTGGATTAGAATATGGCCTCTTGACAACATTACCAGAAAAATGGTCAGGATTATGTACTAGAATTATGCTGACACCTAAAATGAGTCACATCTCTCTAGAAGAGGAAGCAACAAATTAAAAGAAAGCCAGATCCAGAAGAGCCTATGAAAATGACCCTGCAGTTTATATAGATTAAATTGGTCAACCAAGAGGTATACTTTATGAGTTTAAAGCAAGAGATTAAATCAAATCAGGGATTGAATCAATATTCATTTGGATTACACAAAATAAAAATACAGAATGGATCAATTACATATATTACAATCAGCAAAGATTTATTAATTACACTGATGAGGCCTTATCACTTTTAGGAGAGCAATTGGATGCAATGAGCAGAATGACATGGCAAAATAGAATAGCTTTAGATTATTTGTTAGCTGAGAAAGGGGGAGTGTGTGTTATGTTTGGGGATCAATGCTGTATTATATAACAAATAATACTGCTCCAGAAGGCGCATTCACTGAACTAATGACCAATTTGAAAAACCTAAGGATTGAACTTAAAACTAACGCTGGGACAGATAATAAAATGGGGGATTGGTTTGATCTAAAGTTAGGAGCATGGGGAGCATGGTTAGCTAAATTAGGAATGTTTTTAGGAGTTGCAGTATTAATAGGAGGATTACTGTTTTGCTGTGTGCTTCCCGTACTGAGGTCACTAGTTTTCAAGCCACAGCTAGGCAAATGGAAATTCTAAGATGTCAAGATAATAAGAAATTGTTTTTGAAGAGTACCAAAACGTACATTACCAGGACTTGGCTTATGCACCCAACTGGGAGTCACAAGCATTGACAAATGATGGAGACTCTAGTTCCTCAACTGAGGACGAAGAAGAAGTATAAAGATTAACCATACCCTGGGTGTAAGTGCTAGCCTAACCTCTGCCCAAGGGTGGCCCTCTACGATGCGCAAAGTGTCTGGGCTGAAGATCAACTATGCTATTTTTTGTGATGTTACATGCTTTATGTCTTGAATTTTTTTTTCTGTTATATACTACATAACTGTGACAACCACAGGCAAGCGCTGAACCAATTGCATGCTCATGCTAATAACATTGTTTTATTTAAATAAAGGATTAGGGAGACAGGATATTTTTACTTCCTCAGGTGTGGGGACTTTTTGGTCCTGATACTCCACCAAAGTGCTGTAGCATAATCTGGTCATTGGTGATAAAGCTGTGTGACTTAATTTAGTCACTAGGTAGTAATAAATGATGAGACTGAATTATGAAACTGCACTCTGGGTAAAGACAAGTAAAGGTGAGACTTAGTAAGTCTCAAAGGGGAGAATGAAGAACTGAACACTCAGTTAAAGGAATATGGGCTGAAACTTTCACCGGAGAAATGTTGGTTTTCCCAAACTTCTGTGAAATATCTTGGACAAATCGTGTCCGAACATGGAGTTGAAACCGATCCTGAGAAGATTGAGGCCATAAAAACCTGGCCATGTCCTAAAAATCTGAAGGAGCTAAGATCATTCTTAGGATTTTCCGGTTACTATCGGAGGTTTATAAAGGACTACGTCCAGATTGTGAAACCATTGAATAAGCTGACCTCTGGTTATCCTCCATTGAGAAAAGGGAGCAAAAAGCCTGGAAAAGAAGGCCAATACCACAACCCCAAAGAGCAGTTTGGCAGTCGTTGGACATCCCCTTGTCAGACAGCATTTGAGACCTTAATTACTAAGCTCTCCACCGCTCCTGTCTTGGGTTTTGCTAACCCTAAACTTCCTTATATCCTTCATACAGATGCCAGCACTTCTGGATTGGGGGCTGCTCTGTACCAGGAGCAGGACGGCGAGCAGCGAGTAATTGCACATGCCAGCAGGGGGCTATCTCACAGTGAATCCCATTACCCAGCTCACAAACTTGAATTCTTGGCTCTTAAGTGGGTGGTAACGGAAACATTTTATGACTTCTTTATGGCAGTTCATTTACTGTTGTCACTGATAGCAATCCCCTGACTTACCTGTTGACAACAGCCAAGCTGGATGCTGTTAGTTACCGATGGCTTGCTGCTTTATCAACCTTTTAATTTAAACTGCAGTACAGAGCTGGAAAGCAGAACATTGATGCAGACAGCTTGTCCAGAAGGCCACATGGAGAGTTGTCAGAAGATCAACTGTCAACAAAGGAAATCGAAAGGATCGAGAAGTTTGTGCAATATCACACAGCTGAAGCTAATGTTCCTGGTGTCACTGATACTGATGTGATGGAGGCTATATGTGAAAAACACTTTGTACAGCAGAACAATGATCCTGCTGATTCCTTGGTTATGTCTCTTGCCATTCAGCCAGATGCAGTACCAAACTGCTATGAACAGGAGGACAGTTTGCCTGGACCTTCAGTTATACCTAACTTGATGAAAGAGGAGTTGACTCAGAAGCAGAAGTCTGATCCAGTTATTAGGGAAGTGCTTATGTACCTGGAATCTGGAGAAAACCCCTCACCGGCTGTCAGAAAATAAGTTCCTGATTTCCCTTTCTATTTGAGAGAGTGGGATCGCCTTGAAATAAGAGGAATTTTATGCAGAAGACGACAGGATGGAGACTCTATAACTTACCAAGTGGTGTTACTTGAGGAACTCAGATCTCTTGTTATGAGTGAATTACATGACCAGATGTGTCATATGGGCATGGAGAGAACCCTGGATTTGGTCCGGTCTCGGTTTTATTGGCCGAGGGTGAGTTCTGATGTAGAACACAAAGTAAGGACCTGTCACTGATGTGTTCGGAGAAAAGCCTTACCTCAGAAAGCGGCACCTTTGGTAAATATCCAAGCTACAAGGCCGCTTGAACTTATTTGCATGGATTTTCTTTCCCTTGAGCTGGACAAAAGCAACACACGGGATATTCTGGTGATTACTGATTTTTTCACCAAATATGCTGTTGCTATACCGACGCCCAATCAAAAAGCCAAAACAGTTGCTAAAAGCTTATGGGAACACTTTATCGTACATTATGGTTTCCCAGAACACTTACATTCTGATCAGGGACCAGATTTTGAATCGCGTACGATCAAAGAGCTTTGTGCAATAGCTCGTATCCAGAAAATTCGTACCACACCTTATCATCCTTGTGGGAACCCAGTAGAGCGATTTAATCGCACGTTGCTGAGTATGTTGGGAACCCTGGAGGAAAAAGATAAGAGTCATTGGAAAGAGTTTGTTAAATCTTTAGTCCATGCGTACAACTGTACGAAGCATGAGAGTACAGGTTTTTCCCCATATGAGTTTAATGTTTGGCCGACAACCTCAATTGCCTCTTGATTTGGTGTTCGGATTGCCGAGAGAGAGTAATCAGCAGACATCACATTCGCAGTGTGTGCAGCAGTTGAAGTCTCACTTAAAAGAGAGCTGTGCATAATATGCAGAAACTTGCAGAAAGAAACAAAGTCCGGTTTGACAAAAGTGTGAACGAGTCTACCCTGGAGGTGGGTGACCGTGTTTTGGTGCGAAATGTTAGAATGCGTGGGAAACAAACTCGCCGATAAGTGGGAGTCTGAGGTCTATGTTGTGGTGAAGTGCGCAGACAAATTGCCTGTCTATACTGTTCGTCCAGAAACAAAGGATGGTCCGTTTCGTTCGCTTCATAGAGACCTGTTACTTCCTTGCGGATTTTTGAAGCCTAAGACTAGGTCAAGTCTTGAAGTGCAAGAGTCAGAAGAGCTGAATGTCAATTCAGAAATTGATCATGAAACCTCTGATTCTGTGTATAGAACTTGTCCAATTAAGGAAAGTTCCTTACCTGTGAGTAATGAAGAAGTGCTTTCACCTGAAAGGGCAATAGAACACTTACCGGTTGAAGTTTCTGTTGAAAACTTACCTGATGTTGCAGAATCTGTTGAGGTGATTTGTTCTCCTGGAACCCCAATGGTTACTAATGAGGGAGACAGTGCTGAAAGGGAGTGTAACGAAGTTAATCGTACTTCGGCTGAAGACGATACCGTAGATGCAGAAACTCAGTGCAGACGTTCTACTAGAGAAAGAATGAAACCTAAGATGCTTACGTATCCAAGTTTTGGAAATCCCTTAATTCAAGTGGTTCAGTCCTTGTTCCAAGGATTAAATACCGCTTTTGTTGCTGCTTTGAGTGGTATTGAAGAATCAAGTGAGCTAATAGAGAAGTCTCAAGTAAAGATTGTGTAGGAATTGAGTTACCTTAACTTAGGATACGAGGACATATGCCTATTTAGGAGGGGAGGATGTAACCCGGACTTACTTTTATTCCAGGTTTACAATTATTTTTGTATATAATTATTATAAATAGTTTGTGATATTATTAAAAGTTCATAGCTGTATAATTGTTCATTTAAACTAAGTCAATTTTAAATAAATATATTGACATTGAAAAATGTGAAATAAAATAAGAAAAAGTTGGGTATGACGTAGTTGACCAATGAGACGCTGTTTAGGTTCTCTCTCTCTCTGATGAGTCAGCAGAATCAGGAAGCCACGGAGAAGATCGCGAACTTGAGTTAGAGCTTCTAATTAAGGAAAAAATACTTTAAATAAGATTCAATTCTTGTTGTAATTCAAGAGGGGAGATTTAAATTGCTGACATCCAGTAATTACCCAGACCACACACATATGTTGGGCCGATGTCGACCCGGCGTACAAAATTCCATCGGCACGATGTCGCTCAGGGATCGTTTGCTAATAGGCAAGATGTCGCCGCGACGTCGGCCTCTGATTGCAAATGCTCTCCGGCCAATGTTTGGACGATGCAGCTGTAAATACCGGCCGCTCTGCGTGGGCGCGGTTCACCGGCGTTTTGCTCATCGTTATGGACCACCCGCGGCAGCAGCCACTGGTTTATTATAAAACAATACACACCACTCTCAATAAAGGTTGCAAATTTATAAAAATTTTCAATAAACATTAAATATACAAAAACATTTACATTTATCAGATGCTTTTATCAAAAGTGACTTACAAATGAGAGCATTCAAATCAATTCACAACTGTTTGTACTCTTTCAGAGATTAACCATGGTTTTACCACAGCATTTGCAGAAAATCCATAGTAACTACAAAATGAACCATGGTTTTACTACAGTAACCATAGTTAAACTATGTTTTTTTGTAGTAAAACCATAGTAACTACAAAATTTATCACGATTTAAAAAACTACACTAGTCATGGTTACCACATGTTTACTGTAGTATTACTACAAAATAACTATAGCAGAACCATGGCATCAAAACCATGGTATGAACCAAAAAAAAAAAAACCTTGGTTACTACACTTATGGTTGCTACAGTTTTACTATAGTAAAAGCATGGTTAAGTGTTGTATAAATATAAGTACCTTTCACAATACTTATCATTTCAAAGTAGGTTTACAGGAAATGCATGTTTTCAGGGTTACAATTTATAAACATCCTTGAATCAGCCAGAGGTGACTGAGACTCGCTGGGGAAGACCATCTTCTGGCAACAAAGTAATGTCCATATGACAGCAGCTCAAAGATAATATAAGTTGTGTTCAGTACTAGTAATTATTTATTTTTATTGCCACATCAGAATCTAACACTATCTTCATGGCAAAAACTGAGTTACAATAATACAAGAGTTACATAAACACAAAATAAAAACCGAGCAAACAATAATTACAGCAGTTAAAATGTTTTAAATTATATGATACAAATTCTAAAATCTTTTCTGATAAAATCTTACTAAAGTCTCTAGTCATGTGTTCAGTTAAACACTATCGTTCAACATTATTAAAGGGTAAGCTCAACAATTTTCAATCAACTTTGTATTGTTACAATGTTGGTAATATATGTAAAAGAACAATGTTTATTCTTTCTCTGAGATACCCGGTTTATCTGTCAGCAAAACTGCTGCATGACGCAAAACACAGCATTTTGTCATTTTGATGATGCAAAAAGTGTTTTTGTCATTTTGTAAAAACTCGTCATTTCATTTTGCGTCATCCTGTGGAGTGTTGCTTACAAATAAAAGGGGATATATAGATACACATAACTCAGAGAAAGAGTAAATATTGTTAATTTACTGATATTAGAGATGTTGAAATAATACAAAGTGGGTTGAAAATTGTCAAACTTACCCTTAAAGGCAATATAAGGATAATATTTGTCAGTTTTGTATGTTCATGTACAGTTGCCGTCATCTGAAGTCTTCTTGAGTGTTGGCATCATCTGAAGTCTTCACAAGTGCGGCTGGATCCAAACTGGAACTGGCGTAACCTCTAGTAACCTTGGGATGGGCATCCCGAGATAGAAACAGGAAAACAAAAGGAGAAAGATTAGCATAGCTGCTGTTCATATTATTTCAGACAAAAGATGACTTATTTCATCACATAAAACTGTAGTGCAAGGTTATGAGATGTATGTGAATACTTGGCAAAACATTTTTTTTTTTTATAGTTTTATTTTCAGATATAATATGTGAAACAAAACATATATTGCATACATAACATTACAAGCATTAGTTTTCTTTTACAAAAGCAAAAGTATATAGCAAAAAAAGAAGGAAATGCAACTCAGGAATCATCTATTTAGCTGCAATAATTATTAATATAAAATCTAAAAAATATTGTATTTCCTTGCAACTAATTTGCAATAAGAGAAGGTAAATACTCCAGAAAAGAGAGGACTGCGGGTGTAACGCATCGTCATTTGGATTACTTTTAGTGCTGCTTTTGACATTTTTGCAGTAAATAAATGATTGTAATTGCATTTAAGCTATGTCTGTTATGTTTTTCTTATACTGTACAGAAATTTTTAGGTTTATAGGTAGGAGTGGAATTAGCGAATATAAATATATTTTAATGATACATTGTTTCAAATTTTTTTTATTTTCCTGCGTATTTCGGTAATTTGTGTTTTATATCCTATATCGCTATAAAATGGGTAGGTTAAGGTTTGGGGGTAGGTTAAGGGGTCTAAAAATCTAAATTGCGTATTAATAAAATTATAAAAATGCATATTCGCTGTAAAATGGGTAGGTTTAGGTTTGGAAATAGGTTAATGGGTCTAAAATCTAAATCGCTTATTGATAAAAATGCATTGATACAAATATCTTAATGATATAAAAGATACGTAAATATTTTTAAGTTAGTTTAGCTAAAAGTACGTAGCGATTTGTACGTTTTAAACTTTGAAATACGTTTAAATTGTACGTTTTAGCATGATTAATAACGTACAAAAGTGTAAGTTTTGTGCTTTTAAATGTTACGTATTAATACCTACGTAT
Source organism: Sinocyclocheilus anophthalmus (assembly GCA_018155175.1). NCBI lineage: Eukaryota > Metazoa > Chordata > Actinopteri > Cypriniformes > Cyprinidae > Sinocyclocheilus > Sinocyclocheilus anophthalmus. The sequence continues at coordinate 14,812 of JADLZN010003392.1, forward strand.
AAACATGAGACCAGGCTGAATAAACAGGGTATGTGCAACTTTGGTGTATAAGACAGCAGGCTAACCAGGTAGCTGTATTTTGTGCGAACGATATAAATCATAATGTGATTGTAGAAATTGTAATCAGGTGCTAAAAAAAAAAAGAGTACCCATTAAAATGTCTTTATATAAAAGACCCGATCATGGAACTATGCACAGTACAAGCGCAGCGTTGAGCTTATTGAGTCTGTTCAGTAAAGAGCGTTTTTGATTGGTGGATTAAAAGCTCACCGTGATTGGCTGAACGTAACATCCTCCAAAAAAATATATTTATGATTCTTAACCTGCCAGGAAGGTCTCAAAATACCACACACAAATTCAAAGCAGTCCACGCATGTGTGATGATTTGCAAATGCAAATTCAACAATCCATAAATACGTGTAACATCATTCATAAATGTGTGATTGAAATTAATTCAAGAACTTGATATATTCATATTTGTGTAAACATTTTAAATGTATTTAGGTAAGATGCTTTTGTGTGAGCATTTGGGTAAATATTTATGCTTTTACTTCTGCATTTATGAATTGTGTTTTGAATTTACAAATCAGATTTTGTAAATTTAAATTGTGCTGTGCATTTATGAATTATGTTTTGCAAATGTGTTATTTTTGAGGCCGATCTGGCTCCATACACAAGTGCATAGTCTTACACTTTTCAACAGTAATGAGTACAAATGTTTGCAAATACATAATATCAACACAGTTTTGAATTAGATGCTGTTACGGTAACCACTTTTCACAATTTCATTCATGCCAGGTATGCAAATATGTCCACTCGACTACATAGTCTACTCATGACTTCATACACACACTATCAGTGAATAAGCATGAAATAAACTAACAGAAGTAAGGAATAAAGAATAACAAACACATATAATGAATAAAGTATAACATGAAATGCATAAAACAGTACTCTGTACTTCATTTCAGAATCACCAGCGTGCGCGCTAATCGCGGCACATGTATGCTAACCATGTGCTCGGAATTGATTGTTAACATTAAACACAGAGTTTACGGACATAGTACTTATATGCATCTCGAAAAACAATTAATATAGAAAACAGTCTTTCTTATAAAGCGATTAGAACAATGATGGTGTCCCTTTTTGTACGTTTTATACCTGTAAAGGATGATATGAAATGAATAAGAGTTCAAGCGATGCTTCTTCACCGATGCTTTATCATGAATTAAGCATATAGCGAGAACTCCCTCTACAAATGCACGCACTGGCGCGCATATTTTCATTCACCCAATCACACACATCCATCTCCCGCTATGACAATATAACATATTAATTTGAAGCAATAACTCTTATTATAAATCCTTATTCAGTATACCACATGCAGACCTCTTTTGTGCGTGCAACGTTTTACTAGCTTGCTCAGCCTGATGCCTGCCCTCAGTGCTCTCTAATGGCGCTTTTCCACTGCATGGTACTGCTCCGTTACGGGTCACGTTTTTTGGTTTTTTTCCACTTGGGTACATACCTTGTACTTTTTTTTAGTACCACCTCGGTTGGGTTTCCAAGTGAACCGTACCGTTACCAAAACGTGACGTGTAAATTCTGCTGATCACGGATTGGCCGGAGAGAATCGTCACTACCTGCGTCACTGAACTTGCTACACAAACACAAAAGAACCGCTAGATTTAAATCAGTACAGCCAGCGAAGGATCGAACGCACCTTTTTTTAACAACCAAAATGTTTTGTTGTCTGTTGTGGAAGAACAGATGTTCCTCTGTTGATAGCAGAGGATCGGATCCAGCGAGAGCTTGATGGGGTGATGCGGAATGAAAAAGTTTTTTTAGGAGTTGTGGTAGTAGTGGCGGCGCAACTATAACGACATGTGAATAATCCTGCCCACTCTAAAGCGGTACTGAACTGCAGTGGAAACGCTAACCGTGCCGAGCCGAACCATGCCGTACCATACTGAGCCGTGCCAAGCCGAGTCGTACCAGGCAGTGGAAAAGCATTATAAATGCCAAATGGCTTGCTTGCTCAATACAACCCAGTGTTACAATATACCATAATTCCAGCCAATCAGAGACGAGGCTGCTAAATTCTGATTGGCTGCCTTGACAACCAATAACAACATTCCTCGACAGCAGAAGAGGAAAAATACAGTGCATGCATAATTATTATGCAAGTTGATATTCTGATCATATTTTTTTCCAAGCACATTTTACCAATTCCAAACGGCATCAATCTTAATAACTACTATTAATCTTGTATTTAATCATTTATAATTGATATATATTTATTCATGAAGGCTGGAAGTGAAAAATGTCTTATATTCAGGTGTGCATAATTATTAAGCAGATTTTATTTTACAGATAAAATGAGCCAAAAAAAAGAGATTTAACTCAGATTGAAAGTAAAAAATTATTAAATGCCCGTGAGAAATATTCAAAACTAATACAATATTAGAAATTGTAAAGTTAATGCATAACCATTGGACAGCAAAATGCTCAGTGGGTCAGCAGGGTCAGTCAAAAACATGTGGAGAAGAAAAGATGCATGTTAACTGCAAAAGAATTAGGAATTAAGGTGAAGAATTAGGTGTGAAATCACCAGGAACCATTTAGTCTCCAGCGCCACCATTTTCCAGAGTCTCCTGAAGTACAACGTGTCAGGTTCTCAGAGACTTGGGTTAAGTATAGAATCAGAAAATAACCCCTACTTAATAAGAATCACATACTGACGGGTAGTAAAATACTTGAAGACTGACTTTTTTTTTATAGGCTTTATGGACAGATAAGTTGAGAGTGACTCTTTAAGGACCAGCACCACATCCTCTTGTATCACTGTTTGAAGAATTTATCTTCCAGAATATGGCAGTAAATTTTGGGAGTTCATTTTTAGTCCATCTCGAGATTTATCTGTAGAAGATAACCTGCTTAATAATTATGCACACCTGAATATAAGGCATTTTCACTTCCAGCCTTCATGAACATTAATATATAGGTTATAAGTGATTATATACAAGATTAATTGCAGTTATTAAGATTGATGTTGTTTGGAATTGGTCAAATGTGCTTGGAAAAAAATATAATCAGAATATCAACTTGCATAACAATTATGCATGCACTGTAGCATTATGTTTCCCCTCCCTGTAATCCGCAATTCAAGAATGTTTTGATTGGTTGTCAAGGCAGCCAATCAGAATTTAGCAGCCTAGTCTCTGATTGGCCGGAATTATGGCATTTTGTAAGGCTGGGTTGTGTTGAGCAAGCGAGCCTTTGGCATTTAGAGAGCACTGAGGGCAGCGGGGATCAGCTGAGAAGCTAGTGAAACGTTGCACGCGCAAAAGTGAAGGACTGCACATATCCAGAAACTTATTTTAAATGCAAACTTGATTTTAGTGCGCTCTAAATACTTTTTTCTTTGCAAAACGGACCTTTTCGATAACACTTTTACTTTGAAGGGGTGGCATAGACTACATGACCACCTTCATATCATGACATGAACACACTCATGATATTGAGAGGTTTTATTCCTGTTTATGACCACTGTCATTAAGTTCCTTCGCTCATTTTATGTCATTTTTAATGCAATATGACAATTAATTTGACCTAACAAAAAAACCCTAACCTACCCTACCCCTACCATGCCATACCAAGACAATCTCAAATAATGTCTTATTTGCATTAAAAATTACATAACTGATCGAATGACACTTAATGACAGTTTCATAAACATGCATAAAAAACCTTCAAATTCATGACATGTGTCATGTCATGATTATTTAGGTGTCATGTCATGATTATGAAGGTGTCATGTCAGTCTTATGCACACCCCTTCAAGTAAAGTGTAACCACATTTTCTCCACAAAACTCAGATCGTGCGCGTGCAAAATGCACTTTTGTCCGCTCAAAATATGATTTTTCGCTCGCAGAATTGTGGCAGAGATCTAATCCTATAGGGCAGGGGTGGCGAACGTCGGTCCTGGAGAGCCGCAGCCCTGCATAGTTTTTGCCTTCAACCCCCCCCCCCTTCCAATCAACACACCTGAACAAGCTAATCAGGTCTGAAGGGTTACTAGAAAGCTACAAGCAGGCGAGTTTTAATTAGGGTTGGAGCTGTACTCTGCAGGGCTGCGGCTCTTCAGGACCGGAGTTCGCCACTGCTGCTATAGGGCAACGCCTTGATTCAGGAGGGCAGTAGGGGATCTAAAATCCTGAGCAGAAATGTAAAACTGTCTGTCACATAGGTATGAAGAAAGAGCAGTACGAGATATACCCACAGCCGAAAGACGAGAGATAAGCAAATCATGAGGGATGATATCGAAGGCAGAGCTGAGGTCAAGTAACAGAAGTAAACACAGAGAGCCAGTGTCGCAAGAGAGTAATAAATCATTCACTACCTTTACAAGGGCAGTTTCAGTACTGTGTGGATGAAAGCTGGACTGAAATGGGCCAAAGAAATTATTTGCCACTAGGAAAGTGTCACGATTCACACTGGGAGCAGGGGAACAAAGGAGCGAGGAGACAAGGAGTAAAGCAAATTCCAAAGTCTTTAATGAAAACAAAACTGGGAACACGGGAAGCACAGAACACGAAATTACATTTAACAGCGGATGGGAAACGAGGTGCAGAACATTAAATACACAGAAACGAATGGGACACACCTGGGATCAAATAAAAGGAGGCAAACGAGATTGAACCAATAGAACTAAATAGGGACAGGAAAAACCAAATATGGGCATAAAAATCAAACTGGAGAACGTGGGGAGGAAAACACAACACGAGACATGGAACAGAGTCTGATAGAAAGACTTGAAGCTGGGAAGCTACAGCACTCTCCAATAATTTAGCAATAAATGGTAAGTTTAAAATGGGACGATAATTGGATAAAACTGTAGCATCGAGCAGAGGTGGACAGTAACAAAGTACATTTACTTGAGTATTGTACTTAAGTACACTTTTTGAGTATCTGTACTTTACTTGAGTGTAATTTTTTTCCTGAAAACTTTTGATAGACAAATAGTGTAGTTTTCACTCCACTACATTTCTATCAAAGTCCTCGAAGTATAAAGTCGTTACTATGTAGCAGCTTTCAAAGTCAGTGGGTGATTTTTTTCTTCACTAAAAACTGTCTTTTGTACTCTTGTAGGGTTACCGTGAAGTGATTTTTTCCCAGGATTTTGATACAGATTTTTTTTTTTTGATGTCAAATAAGTCTTGCTGTTTTGCTTTTTTGCATTTTTGTTAAAGCAGTGTTACTTTTGTAAAGTTATACAACTACAGGTGTGTTGCTGGGTTGTGAGTTATACATCAGTTGTGTTGTGTTGCTGTGTGAGATTCATTACCATGCTGCTTTTGTGGGGGTGGGGAGGGGTGTTAAATCTTTTATTTTTTTGTCAACTCACTTTCATTTCTGTAGGTTTTTTACTTTCGAAAAAGTTTGTTATTCCAAAGATACTGCAAGCTAGTCGGTGTATTGTATTGTAAGTTGCATTGTAAGTTGCTTAAGATACAACTGAAGCATTGTATTACATACAACAATAATAAAACATTGACACTAAAAAAAGGAAATTTTTTTTTGGGTCTTAAAGCTGCAGTCCGTAACTTTTTTTGGTTAAAATGATCCAAATCAATTTTTGGGCAAGTATATAACCAGCCAGTGTTCAAAACTTTCGCCTTACTTTAGCCCGATTCACAGCGGTTAGCTTATAATAATGTTTTCTATTTTGAGTGGTACGGGTAGGTTTTCGCTGTAAATTCGAGCATGCTGCTGCGTCATTACGTCACTTCTGTAAACATAAAGAAGTTGTCCCGGCTAGTAGGCTATCGCATGTGAGGATCCTGCAGGTGGTCGATCATTTATAGCCTTTTCTCACAGCAGCCAGAATTATTAAATGTATCATTTTGATAGCGAATTGTAATCCAGAAAGGATTGTGTTTATGAAACACATGTGAATGAAATTAAATTAGCCTATATTTCAGTTATAAATATGCTTCTGATTACAGATGGCCTGGGATTACAAAGATTTGTATTTTAAAGAAAACCAGTTCGAAGGAAGCATAATTTGCTTTTTGGGTTAAAAGAATTTCTTAAAATGAAATTCGAAGAGTATGACAATTAGATTAGACTGTGCAGAAATTGAAATCTACATGCTAATACACACTATACTCATAGTCACCAATGCTGATGTTGTTAACATTAATCATTTGAAAACATAGTATAACAATAATAATAATTTGAATGTTTTGATGTGATATGAGCTAACCGATCTTTAGATTAATCCCATTGGTACTAGGGATGGGTATCGTTAAGGTTTTAATGGTATTACTACTCTTACCGATACTGCTTATCGATTCGGTACTTTAATGGTATTCTTATCGGTACTTTTTGTTTTATATATATGACAAATTAAGAGCTGAATTAACGTTGATTTATATTCTGAAATGTAAAATAAATATGTAATGAAATAGGGTAATCAACCGATCAACCATTTAAGATTCAATCAAGAACATGGGTGAAACACGAGGAGCCGAATTCCACAGAAAGGCCCAAGACTGAAGCAAGTCCACCAACTAGCAGCTTTGAGTAGCTCACAGCATTTAAACAAAAGAACACTTATTGACAATTCCAAGGAGATTGTCAATTTTGGGGCAAGTAATCAAGATTAATGGTCAGAGATGCACAGCATGACCATCACATGTGAACCAGTGATAGTAATCATGATCATGAGCTCTTTGGATTGACTTCCCCCACCTAGAAGACAAAGAACAGACTGAAATTCCTTATGAGATCCTTTTAACCTCTGGTCTTCACAGAACATGTCTTTATGTTCACAGAATGGCACAGAAACAGTCTTTTAGAGATGTAGATGCACCAAAATGAACTCAGAAAGACTTGTAAACTAATATCAGTCCATTGCTTAATTCCATATCATGTATGTAACCCACACATTAGACTATCATGTTTTAATCACGTATTGTGTATGTCTTTTTGATAACTATTGAATAGCTTAAGGGTTCATATTCATGTTTAGTATGTGTGTGTTTGAATATTCTTGCTTGAAACGTTTCTTCCAATCAATTCTTTGTCAAATGTATCATATTCTTGTTATAGAAATCATGTCCAAAATTATACTCTGCAAGAGCGGGAAAACTCGGACCATGTGACTGATGAGATAACATTTGATTTATGAATTGGGAGGAGGAATATAGCAACAACCATTAAATACTCAGGACACCATCAAATCTTGCTTTTTAGTTATGTGCTTTTAGTCATCGCTTTTTTAGCCATGCTGCTTTTTGCGTCTAGCTTTTAGTTTTTCGCTTTTAGTCATGCGGCTTTTTAGTCATAGCTTTGAGCTATGCTTTTTAGTCATCACCTTTTTAGCTCTTTAGCTTTTTTGGTCATGGCTTCTAGCCGTGCTTTTCAGTCATCGCTTTTTGCGCTCTTTGAGCGTGCTCTGGCTTACACGCCAGCTCCTCCAAAACCATGAGGAGAAACGCCACCTAGTCTCGTCAAACTTTACATCTTTCTATTTCTTTACTTTAGTTTCTTTTCTTTTTTCCGTTGAGAGTTTCGTGTTCTGAGTTAAGTTTTGCCTAACGCCGTGTCTCCGAGTCCGACCTCGAGTGCCGTCTAAAACTTTAACCAGACCACAACTCCGCGTCGTCAGCCAACACCCCCACTGGCTTCCCAAGACTGAACTTCCAGCCAATCAGCAACCGCGGGAAACCCCCTTTTCTGCAAGGACCACAACAAAGGGAACCCCCACACACAGGCAACGCAAGTACCTCCAGATTCGGTTCTTAGGCTGTTAACTTGGCGCTGTGGTTTAATATAATTTTAACCTCACTGAGGAACTCATTGCGAGGGTTAATTAAGTGATTGATGGTTGTTCAGATCTATGCAATTGCACATATTGCTGTAAACTTGGGATTTCACATTTTAATTTCCTTAAACTCATTCTTTCCTTATTTTCTCGCTTTCTGCAACTTGTGTGAATGCGTGTGTTCATGTGTTAGATTAGTTTTATATGTCTTAGATTTATCCAATAAAGCCTTATTTATATTGAAAAGAGAAGTATCTTGTGTTTTGTGCTTACAAGTTAATGTCTTAAACTGCCGATCTTGTTACTGTGCTAATAAATAGTGTTTTCACTATTTTTTTGGATTTTAATATCCATTGCAGAGTTTATGTTATACGGCTCGTTTAATGAATCGCTGGCCGTCTCAGTGATCAGCCGTAAAACAGTGATTTTGTCCAAATTCCCTATAAAATCTTAAATGATTCCCTTTGAGCTAAATTGACCTGTTTCCCTTACAGAAAAGATTATATAATCATATTTTTCAAATGCACCAGGTGTGCAGGCATTTTTAGTGTTTTATACATAATATAAGATACAGTAAGAACATGAACAACGAAACAAAGTAAAACAAACTGACAAATACAATAAAACAAATATACAAATTAAATTAAATAAACAGTGCTGTCATTTTTCCATGAAGTTCTACTAGCATTACTGTTCAGGTAAGTAATAGCCTACAAAGTAAATCTAAAAGTAATCAAATGTAAATTAACCCTACATAGTTTTCATTGTATGTATTGATATATTAATGCTTATTAAAGCTATAACATTATTCAGATTAAGAGCATATTTGCATTTTGATGGCCCAAGCGCCAGTCTGTCACTTTAAGACAATATATTATTGACACACATCGGATTTTCTCCCAACTGTTCTCCTCCACTTAAAAGGTGTTAATAGGTTAGTGTCTCAGAACATTTTTTGTTATGCTTGTTGTAATTCTCTTCACATCCCGATAGCAATCATTCAGTTAAGTGGTCTAAATGTATTCATCTGTATTTATATATTCTGTGGAAGGCGTAGGACCAAGAAATGTTCGTCCAATCAAAATGCTCGGTCCGAGCGTTTTAATAAGCTTTCCTACCTGCCTGTCAACGTATGTATGCGCACCCGGTTCGCGCAGACAGTATAGTGATCAGTGCGTTCACGCACGCTGTGCAGACTGAGCGAGGATGGCAGGCAAACATCAACAACCCGATCTTCCTTCCTGGTATTGTAGTACTTTTAAAGTTTTCTCACCGGTGAATGACACATGATGTAGCCCAGCGATTAATCCAGTCCTCGCGCCCCCCACTCTGCATATTTTGAATGTCTCGCTTATTTAACACACCCGATTCAGATAACCAGCTCGTTAGAAGTGAGCTACGTGCATGAACTGTGTTCCGATCGATATGATCCCTACACAGTGTTCATTGCTCCCTCCTCACTGAGCAGGGGAAATCAGTTGAAGTTTACTTCACTTTGGAACATGGGCTGGAATTGGGAAGCACTGATGTATCTTATTGTAGTAATGTTGTCTCTGGTACTCTGGTCTGTGAGTGCGCGTATATGCATTCAGGGGGCGTGGCTTTGGACGGCGATTGCAGGGAGGGTGGGACATTCGCTTTCAGTGCTATCAGGCTAAAGTTAGCATTTTCCAAGATCTCCTACTGCACCTTTAAAAAAACGGTTAAATAAAATACTCTCCAAGCCGGCCATTTTGATATATTTTTGTGTGTATTTGATCGATTGGCCATGCGCCCGAAGCTCAAAGTGTAATTAGTTTGTCCATTTGGAGCGTGCAGCGCACACACATTTCAGCAAGAGGAACAGCGTCGCTTGTGCGGATTGTGCTTTCAACATTTTTATTATCAAACATGTCCCGCAATTTAGAAACAGTAAAGACAGCATCTTACAACACTCACCGATTGAGCTGATTTTGACGTTAAGTTTGGGTTTTAGGGAGGACGAATGCGCACCGCTGTGAAGGGGAAGAAGTTGCGCAATACGAAACGCAGCTAGTTTTAATAGCTTTACCTCATGTCTTCTTTTGTATAATCCTTCGAAGCCAAAATCGAAATAAAAAATAAAATTAGCTTAATATCACAGCCACAGGCCTAAAGTATAAGCAGATGTTTGAATGTTTAGTTCTCTCTTCTATCATAATTGAGCAGGGCTTTCATGTTCCGTGTGCTGAAGCTCCTCCGCGTGAGCGCGATCTTGCTTCTGAATTGCGAATTGCAAAAATGCATCATAGATGAATGTTTGAAAAACAGCTGGCGACTGTGTTGAGATAGAATTGACAAGATAATGTGTATATACAGGTGCATCTCAATAAATTAAATGTCGTGGAAAGTTCATTTATTTTAGTAATTCAACTCAAATTGTGAAACTAGTGTGTTAAATGAACTCAATGCACACAGACTGAAGTAGTTTAAGTCTTTGGTTCTTTTAATTGTGATGATTTTGCTCACATTTAACAAAAACCCACCATTCACTATCTTAACAAATTTTAATATGGTGACATGCCAATCAGCTAAACAACTCAAAACACCTGCAAAGGTTTCCATTAGCCTTCAAAATGGTCTCTCATTTTGGTTCACTAGGCTACACAATCATGGGAAAGACTGATGATCTGACCCACAAGACTGTCAAGGAATTTGGCTACATTTGGCGTATTCCTCTTGTTAAGCCACTTCTGAACCACAGACAACGTCAGAGGCTTCTTACCTGGGCTTAGGAGAAGAAGAACTGGACTGTTGCCTGGTGGTTCAAAGTCCTCTTTTCAGATGAGAGCAGTTTTGTATTTCATTTGGAAACCAAGGTCTTAGAGTCTGTAGGAAGGGTGGAGAAGCTCGTAGCCCACGTTGCTTGAAGTCCAGTGTTAAAGTTTCCACAGTCTGTGATGATTTGGGGTGCAATGCCATCTGCTTGTGTTGTCCCATTGTGTTTTTTTGAAAACCAACTCACTGCACCCGTTTACCAAGAAATTTTGGAGCACTTCGTGCTTCCTTCTGTTGACCAGCTTTTTGAAGATGCTGATTTCATTTTCGAGCAGAATTTGGCATCTGCCCGCACTGCCAAAAGCACCAAAAGTTTGTTAAATGACCATGGTGTTGGTGTGCGTGACTGGCCAGCAAACCTATCAGACCTGAACCCCATAGAGAATCTATGGCGTATTGTCAAGAGAAAAATGAGAAACAAGAGACCAAAAAATGCAGATGAGCTGAAGGCCACTGTCAAAGAAACCTGGGCTTCCATACCACCTCAGCAGTGCCAACCTGATCACCTCCATGCCACGCCGAATTGAGGCAGTAATTAAGCAAAAGGAGCCCCTACCAAGTATTGATTACATGTACAATAATGAACATCCTTTCCAGAAGGCCAACAATTCACTAAAAGTGTTTTTTTTATTGGTCTTATGAAGTTTTCTAATTTGTTGAGATAGTGAATTGTTTTTTTTGTTTTTTTTAAATGTGAGCCAAAATCCTCACAATTACAAGAACCAAAGACTTAAACTACTTCAGTCTGTGTGCATTGAATTTATTTAATACACGAGTTTCACAATTCGTTTTGAATTACTGGAATAAATTAACTTTTCCATGACATTCAAATTTATTGAGATGCACTGACACAGCAATACTACTTTATGTGTGTTTGTTATTATTTCTCCCAGTACCGATAGTCAACCGTTACCGTCAATCGTATCGATACTCCGGACTTTTCATAATTTACCCCTGGACCCGATTAAATACCAAGTTTCCGGTACCCATTCCCTATTGGTACTAAACTTATTGAATGGTTTTTTCCTCATTGGTCAGAACCAACGTGCAAACCTTGTTACTACTTGTTTCAGATAGCGTATACGTTGAAAATTCTTATTGGGTCATCATCCAGACTACTAGAACTGTGATTTGCGAAGTACAGTAATTATCCACACCGTTGTGGTGAATGACTGCTACACATACCTTCAGAACATCAGATTAATATCCGCGCTGGAGCCGCCCCACTCACAACACAACGCAAGCACTATCATTCCCGCACGACAGCTTGCAATTCCAGGTTTTCAAACAGAGTGGTGACAAAGAGGCAAAAACTTACTGATTCATCTTTAATGTACTTTTAAAAGCAGTACTTCTGTACTTTTACCTTAAGTAAAAAAGTTTTTCCAACTTTCACTTTTGTAATTGAGTATATTTGATCTCATTATCTGTACTTTCACTCAAACTATGGAGTTGTTACTTTTGCACTGTAGCGTCTGCGTATGATCATGCATGAGCGTTGGACTGTTTATGGCTTAAAAGACCCCTTTTAGCCTTTTGACATTTGCATATAAATTACAGTTCTGGTCAGAGATGTTACGTTGTATAGGGGTTTTAAATTGCCAGATGGTTCTTCACCGTCAAGAAGATTCGAACCAGCCCCCACTATCATCCTTCTCAATCTGACTTCAAACACTGTTTAAAGAGCTGTAAATTACCTCGATGGGCCATCCAGGCCAAGCAAACTACCGCACACACCACACAAACTAACACACACACACACTAAAGACATTTCGTTATTTTTACGACTATAATTAATCAGTTATAATTGTATCTGTTATATGCATGTGGTGTGTACATTCCCCTGTTAGATTAGATGAGTTACCACTCGTTATTTGTATTAGTTAAAGCCATAAAACACTGATATTCAGGTGTATGTATGTATCTTTGGTTTAATCTATTCCAAATGGTTGCTTCTTGGTATCAATGTTACCTGTTTTTCATTCCTCGGACAATGAGGTACAGTATGTGATTGTGAAATGCATCATATGACTCGATATTTTGGGTTAAAACTACAGAAATTCCAGACCGGCCATAAAACATGCAAATGAGCCATAAACAGAGACAAAGAAAGTTTATCCCGCTCAAAATCCATGCCTCTCATTGGTCAGTCCACACAGAATAGGAATTTTCAAAAGCGATTAGCCCGAAATAACTTAACATCAGAAAACTTCTTCTTCGTTTGAGACAACACCTTTCAAGACTCTCAAGACTTTCCTTTTGAGTTTTATTTTCCGGCAGTTTTTACTTTCAAGTAACGTTAGTCGCTGTGGACTTTTTCTTCAGAAGAACCAGAAGTAAAAACTTCCAGCTGACTCCTCACGAACTCATCAAAAGACCTCCGTTATCTACCGCATCCGGACTCTTCTTCAGCAATCGAAACCAGTGCAAGTAACCGCTTGAAATTATTCAGATGCGTGTTTAAGGTTCAGACCCTTTTTAAGGTGATTATTGGATTCTCTGATGATTTTCAAAGGTTGTGGTTAAGCGATGTGAAATACTGCCATTCTTTTCCTATTCTCTCTCTTTTCCTTACTTTGTTTCATTCTGTGTATATATGTTTTAGTTAGTTATATGTTAGATATAGTTTTCATTTATTAAATCCCTTATATTCACAACGGATTGTCTCTGTTTACTGCTCACAGTTCGAAGTCAATGAATGTGTGAACCCTTGCTACATTTTGCTAATATTACTGCTAGCACTGCATAAATAAGGACAGTTTATTCTTCCTTGGCCAGAAAAATAATTTTGAATTGATAAATGATTATATTGTCTGCTCGGTGGACGGACAGATCAAATAATTGTAATATTGATTCTGCTACAGTTAATTCGAAGATATAATCTAAATATTTATTATGAATCATAACCAGTTATAATTCGTCATAAATATTCCCCTTTTTAGAGCTAATAAATAATAATAAACGTTACACCACCTCTGGCATCGAGATTGGGTTTCTTGAGAACTGGGGTAACTGCAGCGATTTTAAGTGACTGAGGAAAATAAGCATTTATGAAATGATAGATAGGTGCAGAAATGACCGAATGACACCGTTTCTGTTACGGAGAGCTCTTCCGTGACTCCCTCTTCGGGCCATCAGAGGGCCCCATCACCAGAGTACTGATCTTCCCTGTCTTACTACATTTCCCATCAGCCCCGTACCTGGCACTAATGAATCCTCTCCACCTGAACAGTATTATCTGGGCTATTTATAGTCAGCTCTCCAGGGTTCTTTGCGAAGTCTTGTTTTTCCTAGGTGGACATTACTGAGCGTTCTCTGTGTATCCTTGGATTGTCTTTTGTTGTTACCTTGCCTGTCTGACATTTTTTGATCCTTTTCGACCTGCCTTTTGGACTTTTGCTATGGTTTTTGGATTAATGCTTTTGGACCGTTGTTTACCCCTCAGCTTGCTCTGCTATATTGCCTTTTCTGTGTTCTGACCTCTGCCTGTATGACTACTTCTCAAATAAAACTACAAATGGATCCCAGCCGTAGTGATGAATCATTACAGAAGACTTCACCAACTCAAGATCCAGCACCGATTTATCATCTCTCATTTGAACTGTCTGCTCAAGCATCACAGCTAGCGACTCATCACCATCAGCTGCAGAAACTTACTTCACTCACTGAGGAATTAGTCAAAACACTTCAAATGCTCCATGTATTACCACCCGAACTCTCTATGCCCTCGACTAGCGCTGCCATTGCTGCCACGTCAACACTTACACCCAGCGTCAATCCCTGCTTGGCATTTCCTGAGAAGTACGACGGGAATCCAGCCCAGTGCAAGGGGTTTCTTCTTCAGTGTACCCTGTTCGTTAACCAGCAACCAGCCCTATATGCCACAGAGGAGGGGACAATTTATTTTGTTTGCTACTCACAGGAAAAGCTCTGGAATGGATGACAGCACTATGAAGAGATAGCGGATTTCCATTTCCCACGTTTGCAGACTTCCTTCAGCGTTTCTGGGAGGTCTTTGATCATCCTAAGGACGGCCGAAGTGCGGGTGAACATTTACTAACACTTACTCAGGGAAGGAGCTCAGCAGCGGAGTATGCATTATCCTTTCGCACTCTTGCCGCTCAGACTACATGGACAGAAGATCCCCTGAAAGTTCATTTCCGAAAAGGCATAAATCACGACTTACAATCAGAGTTAGCATGCCGAGACGAGGGGAGGACTCTAGATCAGTTCATCGAGCTTGCTATCCAGATTGATAACATCCTCAGATCATGCCGTTCTTCGACACGTTTACCATCTATGGCAGTGTCCGATCACCTCGAACCCATGCAGGTCGACAGTTATCAGATTTCACCAGAGGAGAGAGATCGTCGCAACAACCGAAGGCGGTGTCTCTACTGTGGCGAGCCTGGCCACATGAGGTCGTCGTGCCCCTCCTGTCCTAGCAGAGACCCCGTTAACAGGGTGAGTTTACCTATACTAGCCCTCAGTGTAGATAATTGCATCACTGTTCCCGTCACCCTCACTCTTCCCACAATGACTATGTCTGTAAGAGCCATGTTAGACTCTGGGGCAGCTGGGAACTTCATGTCTTTGGACTTTGCCCGAGAACGCAGTATCTCTCTAATAAAATGTCTTTTTCCTTTGGCAGTCGAGGCGGTAGATGGACGGCCTCTGGGCACCTGACGGATAACTCACCTCACCACGAAACTTACTATGAGAACTGGAGTTCTTCATCAAGAGACTATTCAATTTGACATCCTTTCAACTTCTCATGTCATGCACCCATCATTCTAGGATTGCCTTGGCTTCGTAAACACAACCCTAACATCTCATGGCAAGACTCTCAGATAACCAGTTGGAACGAGAACTGTTTTTCTCGTTGTATCACTACCATCAAACCACTGCCTCTCCAAATAGTTACCGTCAACGAAACCAAGATCCTGGAACTGCCCAGTGTTTATCATGATCTGAGTGAAGATTTCAGCAAGATCAAGGCATCACAACTACCCCCCACACAGATCCTCAGATTGCACAATTGATCTTCTGCCTGGCTCTAACCCCCCTAGAGGTCGCATATTTCCTTTATCTCAACCAGAATCAGAGGCTATGAATGAGTATATCAAGGAGAAGTTGACTAAAGGCTTTATTCAAACCTCTACCTCTCCAGCATCAGTGGGGCTTTTCTTCGTGACGAAGAAGGATGGCGGGCTTCGTCCTTGCATTGATTATCGGGATCTCAACAATCTGACCATTAAATTTTGCTACCCTCTCCCTCTGGTACCCTCCGCGCTGGAACAGCTGAGAACCACTTAATTCTTCACAAAACTAGACTTATGCAGTGCGTGTAATCTTATTCGGATCCATGCTGGAGACGAATGGAAGACGGCTTTCTCTACTATCACCGGACACTATGAATATCAGGTAATGCCCTTCGGCCTAGTCAACAGTCCGTCAGTTTTTCAGTCCTTTATCAACGATGTATTCAGAGACATGCTCAACAGGAATGTTATTGCTTACATTGATGATATCCTGATCTACTCAGAATCCCACGAAGAACATATACAGGATGTCAGGGCAGTTCTCAAACTCCTAATTGAACGTCAGCTTTACACCAAAGCCGAAAAGTGCGAGTTTCATCTGACTTCTCTTTCATTCCTGGGCTACGTGATAAGCCGTGAGGGGGTGGCTATGGATGAGAACAAGGTAAACGCAGTGGTGAATTGGCCAGTACCATCCACAGTCAAGTGTTTGCAACGTTTTCTGGGATTCGCCAACTTCTATCGACGATTTATCAGAGGGTTCAGTTCAGTGGCTGCCCGCTAATATGACAAGGAAGGGCTCTAGTCATCTTCACTGGTCACCCACTGCCCGGGAGGCTTTTAAAAGACTAAAGCAATGATTCACCAACGCTCCCATCTTGCACCATCCTGATCCCAATTGACCATTCATAGTTGAGGTTGACGCCTCCAACCACGGATTAGGGGCCGTGTTGTCAGAACACCGAGGCTCGCCAGCGAAGATGTTCCCATGTGCCTTTTATTCACGCAAACTGAGCTCAGCGGAGATAAATTATGATGTCAGTGACAAGGAACTATTGGCCATGAAAGCTGCACTTAGTAAATGAGTATGAGTGAGTATATCATTGGTTGGAGGGGGCTAAGCATTCGTTCACCATTCTGACTGACCTGAGAACGGCCAGAAGACTAAATCCACGACAGGCAAGGTGGTCTCTATTCTTTTCCAAATTCGATTTCACTGTCACTTATAGGCCAGGTTCTAAGAACACCAAAGCAAATGCTTTATCACGACAATTTGAAGAAAATCCTGACTCCAAGAGGCCAGAGAATGTAATTTCCCCCACTCTCATTGTGTCACCTATTCAATGGGACATTATTATCGAAATCGAGCAGGCTAATTCTGAACTGGAGATTCCTCCCGAATGCCCCCAAGATAAGTTGTTTGTTTCTGAGACTCTTCGTGAGAGAATGATCACACAAGTTCATATCTTACTCAGCTCAGGTCACCTGGGTATCAACACGACCATCCAACTTCTTCAGAATCGATTTTGGTGGGCATCTTTGAGAAAAGACACTGCGAATTTGCAACACACAGAATTCATACCACCTGTTACCGGCTGGGCTCCTCCACCCACTACCTATACCTCAACGTCCCTGGTCACATATCGCCATTGATTTCATCACTGATTTACCCAATTCTAATGGCCATACCACAGTCCTCACTGTCATTTACCGTTTCTCGAAGGCCTGTCGCCTCAATCCTCTGCCTAAGCTACCCACCGCTCTGGAAACCGCCGAACGGTTATGTGAGCTAGTCTTTCGTTACTACGGTCTACCTGAGGACGTAGTTTCCAACCGAGGTCCCCAATTCATCTCCCGTTTGTGGTCAGCTTTCTTCAAAGCGCTGGAGTTCAATCTGAGCCTCACCTCAGGCTACCATCCTCAATCCAATGGACAGGTGGAAAGACTTAATCAGGAACTTACCAGATTCGTTCAATCTCATTGTAGTCAGAATCAGCAAAACTGGAGCAGATTTCTAATGTGGGCCGAATATGCTCAGAACTCTCTTCGCAAACCTTCCACTGGCTTAACTCTGTTTCAGTGTATCCTGGGTTATCAGCCACCCCTATTCCCCTGATCAGGAGAACCATCTAACGTTCCTACGGTCCGGACGGGGGTGATTCAGGAGGAAGTAAATAGGAAGACGCTGGGAAAATCAAAAGCTCATACAGGGACACTTACAGAGCGAAACAGGAGACTGGCGAGTAATCAGGGGAGGAGTCGACGTGGAACAAGCATAGTCTGCAAGAGCGAGCGGCGTAGTACAAACCTGCGTCACCGTCCGTGTCCCACCCAGAGCATGACAGCGCATCGGAGGTCCGACAGTGGGCGGTAACTAACAGTGGTTGGTGTATCCACTCGGGACCTCCGTCTCTGCGGAAGGAAACGCAGTGGGAGAGACACCCTACTCCTGCATCCTCACTCAGCAGTGCAAACTTCCTCATATGCACCAAGTTACGAAGGGGGGAGCCAACACTTTCTGCTTAACAACTCAGCAGATAGAACCATAATACCTCAAGCAACCACTGGGAGGAGGGTGTCCCTTCCAAGCATCCCTGCAGCAGCGCATGATGTGACCCCCAGAAACTTTGAAAAGCTAGCCAGAAAAATCCCAGCATTCACAAGGCCAGGAAAATAATAGTTTCCTACTTTATGCAGTACTAGCAGTAATTTAGAACGTGGCGTCGTTTTAAACATTGCTTGTAAGCAGACCCAATAATCAATCTTATGTTTCTGTTTCATAAGTTTTAGTAACTTCTTCTCCATGTGCATACCATTTCCTGATCAAAACCAGATAAATTATAGTTTGAATGCGCCTTCCTACAAGCGGTAAGAAGTTTTCAGTGCTATAATGTTTTTAAATCGTACGATAAGAAATTAACCTGATTTTAGCGAAGAAATCCTAATTTCTGTGTTAGTGGAGCATAGGTCTTTTTCCTGACGACGGAATCTCAGATTAGCAGCTCATATAAATGGTACCAGAATAAATCGGTCTGATTTTGGGTGAAGAAATCCCCTTTTTCAGTACTGTGTAGGTGATCTGAGCTATGCTCCTCATTTCATTGATTTAAGGCCTTATTATGTGTTATTTATCATTGTATTCATATCGACCCACTCTTGTGAAACATTTACGTAACTCTTATAAATGCGCGCACCATTTCTGATCAAAATCAGATAAACTATAGCTTGAATGTGCCTTCCTACAGGTAGTAGAAATTTTCAGTGCTATAATGTTTTTACATCGTACGATAAGAAACTAACCTGATTTTAGCGAAGAAATCTTAATCTCTGTTGTTAGTGGAGCATAAATCTATTTTCTGAAGACGCAATCTCAGATTAGCAGCTCATAAAAATGGTACCAGAATAAATCGGTCTGAATTTGGGCGAAGAAATCCCCTTCTTCAGTACTGTGTAGGTTATCTGAGCAATACTCCTCATTTCATTAATTTAAGGCTTTATTATTTGTTACGTATCATTGTATTTCATTTTGTCTCGCTCATGTGAAACATTTACGTAATATTAATGGTGTTATTCTAGCGTAGCTTACTACGAATCCACCATTGCCTGTGAAGTGAATGTGCTGTTTTGATTAATGAATGCATTTGTATGGGACATGTCATAACTGACTGTTATGCCCCGCACGAGGTTTCCCATGCATGCTCACAGCAGTGGAAGTTCTGCTACCCTTGCACCTGGTGTGATTTTGCATCGGTCTCCTAGCAACACGTGATCCTAGCAACAGTGTGAGCAGACTCTTCCGGTTAATCTGACAACAGCACCAACTTCACAGACCTTTGTGTAAACAAAGAATTGCGTGTAACTGATGCTAACTCTTAAGCTAAGCCCTTTACCTCAACTGCTAGCTGTTAGCATACGACTAACGCTTGATAGGCGTGTAAAGTGTAACTTTCTAACCCTCTCTCTCTCTCTCTCTCTCTCTCTCTATATCCCTGTTACCCCTGGTGTCACTTCCTGTTGATGCCAACACCTCCTCTGTGATCATTGAGCGGTCCTCCCACGACTTTTGGTTTTACTTGTTATAGTTTATTTTGTTTGACTTATTTCTACCTCTCTTTATTTTATTGCATTTATTTAACATTTGTTTGGTGGCACAAAGTACCAATACAGCAAATTTACATTTTTTATTAAATTTAGATTTAATTACATCAATTTTACTTTTATTATTTATTTTTATATTTTTAATTTTTATTTACTTTCCCTTTTTAATTTCCTACAGCTATTAGGACCCCTTTTGTTTGTTTTGTTCTACTTTTACCTTATTTTTGTTATTTTACCATCACCATCTTCGCGTTTTGTATAGGATTACAGTAGTTCTAGCAACAGTTGTTTCCTTAACGAGTTATACAGGTTATTAGTAGCCTAATCCCTGTTTTCCTCTCTACTTCTCCTCACTCCTCAGTGCCAGGTCTAATACATTTAAGGGCAGCTACTGTTCAACACAATGTAGGTCAAGATAGAACTAGGAACAATTCCCACTGTTTCTTTTTCTTTTTCTTTTGATGAGGTATTTGGTGGGTCCCTGCTAGTTTAGCTAACAGTCTAACCCTAGGTTTATGAAGTCTATTGCAGCATCACCCACAAGTGACACCTGCTTAGCCATATCTCTTAAAAAAAAAAAAAACTAAAATAGGTAAAATCTTCCTGTTTCTTTTTCCTTTTTTTTTTTTTTTTGTTGAGTTCATCTTATTTTATTTCAGTTTTGTCATAGTGACCAAACCCGTGAGCCATCAGTGCTTTGAGTAATAGTTTGACCATTTGTATAGCCCGGTCATCAGCTGACCCC
Source organism: Sinocyclocheilus anophthalmus (assembly GCA_018155175.1). Lineage (NCBI taxonomy): Eukaryota > Metazoa > Chordata > Actinopteri > Cypriniformes > Cyprinidae > Sinocyclocheilus > Sinocyclocheilus anophthalmus. The sequence continues at coordinate 35,325 of JADLZN010003392.1, forward strand.
TGCTTACGGCCCCCTCAACAAAGTTACTCAAACTCTCTCTTTGTGTTCACGAACACAAAAACATAGCACCCTACCTCACTAGCTGCCTCTCACCAGCGATTCATACCTTACATGGCCTACACAGCCGTTCCCCATAGAGATAGTTTAACACCTCTGGACGTACTTGCATTTGTCTTGCCCCTTTCTCTCTCTGGTGTTCCCACAAGTGTGCCAGTATGTCGCAGACATTCCACAGATATCCAGCCCTGCCAGCTCACCAGGACTCCTGGAAACCCAGCAGAGCACTGTAATGACATCCTTCAGCTCAAAGCAGGCAACAACCTGCAATGGCAAAGAAAGGAAAAGCGAGACTGCGACATAAGTGAACACCTGACCAGCATCATCCTCTCCTCGGCCCACACCCTCAAGGGCCTCAGACAGGAGGTAAATGAGCTGAAACTGCAAGTCACAGAATTCTGCAGAGAACTGACACCTGCTCAACGAGAGAAAGCACAGAACGGATGCAAAGAACCTTACAGAATGGCGCAACCGAAGGAAATCACCAGTCTTCAGGAGGCTCTAACATCTGCTGGACACCAGTGCCGCTGGAAAAAGCCATCAGACAGGACGTGGAAGAGAACTGTTTCACACAAAGTCACTCTTAAACAACTTATGTGGAACTAAATGAGAGATACACCACATCTTAGGCCTTACAAGGCCAGCTGCATGCAGCCAGAGCTGAGGTCCAAACCCTGACTCAGCAATTAAAGAGGAGCTTGACATGGTTCAGAAAGAATTTAAACAGTCCTACCGACTGTGCATAGACTTAAGAAAAAGACAGCCGGCTGAACATCATGTCGCCAGCAGTGCAAGCCCTCCACGCCTGTGCACATCTATGAAGGGGGAAAAGGGAGTTAAAGCCTTCTGCTTGACACTTCACAAATCAGCTCCCTGAAAACCTCTGCAGCTAAAGAAGAAAAAAAAAGATTATGCAGACGAAAAAACAACCGAAAACAGCGCTGTGACTGCCAGACTTCAATCCGCCCCATAGGTGAATTCAATGTCACAAATGAACTGAAATATGCTTGTAGACCACAAGGTGAACAGACAGGGAAAACACGACACAGAACTTCCCCTGGCTAGCAGGCCCAGACCCCCTCAGCCAAGAGTCCGAACCTGCGAGGGGGGAGAGCCACTGTTCACACGTCACCAACCAGCAGCCCCAAGGTGTTGGGGCAGGGGGGTGGGGACCTTTCCAGAGGATCACTGCAGACACACACACCGTGTGACCCCACAGACCCCAACGAGCTGGCCAGAGACAACTGGTCGACACCCCCAGAAGCAGCCAGACAACATTGGATTGAGCAATGGGCCCACATGCCCAACAGCGAAAGCTCTACCAACACAACTCAGGCAAGCTCAAGTCGGTGCCGCCACAAGAGCCAAGCGACACCGCAAACATCGGATTTCTAGTGACGTTGAGCAAAGCAGAGGGCTCACAACCACCTGCCGCTCTCCTGCCATCATCACTAGGTCAGTCGGAAACTCTCTGCACACTACAAAATCTCCGTAACAATTACCTGCAATCCCTGGAACTACCTGCACTCTCACCATTGAGAGTCTAACCCAGCTGTCCCACATCACGGGTACCACAGATAGCCTACTGGCTAACAACATCAACAAACCACCATCTTACCCAGACTAACTCACTTCAGGATGACAGGTGACACAGCCTCGACACCTGCTGCATAAGCTCGAGGACCCGCACCTTGCTACAGCCTACATCACCACAGCGCACCACCTGACAGCATCCCCCACAGCGCACCACCTGACAGCATCCACCACGGCACCACAACCACTCCTGGAGGCACCAACAGCCAGAGAGCCACCACTGTCTCCCAGCTGTGAGTGGCAGGTGTGTGTTTGATTGTTCTGCACCTTTGACATTGCTCGTTGTTGTCTATTCTACGGACAACAATGCCCGAAGAAGGGGAGTTTGTAGCGTCTGGACCAATCAGACACACCATTTTTCATTTGATTTAACAAATCAATTATTCATTAGATTAACAAATCGTCACCCAATAAACTGGATGCCAGGATGTCTGCCACCAGGCCCCCCTGGTAACCATGGCAACCCTGACACCAGATACATTTACGACCTCCTGGAATTTAGGTGGAGAAAATCACTGCCTTGTCCATAAGGAAAATCCACAAGGGATGGACTTTTCTTTGCTAATTAATTAATTAATAGGAAAACCTTTCTTTGAATGAACACACATATCCTTCAGTTCATTGTGTATATTATTGTCATCGTGTATTTTTGTCTTTGAGATTGTATACTGTTTTATGCAGGCTTATGATCGAAACACTCACTCCTGTCAGTTTACATATCTATATAACTCTACCATGTTTAGTATCTATGAATTAGTATTCGGATGATCTGTGTAGGATTCCGGCCTTCAAGATATTGAAACCCTTGAATCTATAAACGGACACAAACGAACATTGAATCTCTACATTCCACCGGGAAAACTAAAGGTTCTTCTCCCCAGCCATCTGCAGTCATAAAACTACGTATAGGGTCAGCTCAGGGTCTCAGCAGTTCCTGTCTCTCTCTGCTTATCTTTACAAGAAACAACAAGAACTGACCCTCCCCCATCTGGATTCATTTAAGCAACAGAACGTCAGTAGGTTTCATGACTGGCTTCAGCATAAATAAACCATCTAATGGACCACGGAACAAAGAACCTGGTATCTAGACAGAATTCCAGTGACAGACACCTCAGGACCGTTAACACATAAATTGCTAAATCTGATAAACAGAAAGTTGCAGATTAAGAACTCTCTCTGTCCAGGAGAAGCTTGGCAGACTCTCATGCTCTGACACGAGAATGACCTCCGGACACCTCCCCTTTTCCCCCTTTGCATTCCAAAAAAAGGACGCACCCTTTTCTCTCTCCTCGGTCAGACAAAGGGACACGAAACTTACAACAGACAATTTCAACAGATAATAATTTATGCGCATAACAGGTCAACCAGATACAAATAATATGTTGTATGTCTTATATATATGCTTGACGTGTTTCATGTAATCGGTGCAACTTTAATCAGTGTTTTATTACCCTTTTTAGGAAATAAGGTTATTAAAATGTGTGTAATATGTGAAGTTTAATCTTGAACGAATGGAAACGACAAATGCAGAATGTTGAAATGAAGTAAACTTTATTAGTATGTACAATACTTGCATTTAAGAAACTCTATAGAAGTACACAACTTTTATAGATGGTGTCCTCTTGTGATGAATTGAAGCCTCTTGTTAATGTATGCACGCTCCGCCTCGCAAGAAGTCGATTGGAAGATTGCGTCGGGGGACGGACTTATGCAGCGGAGCAAAAACCCAATGCAAGCCAGACTTGCTTGCTTGCTGCTTCTCCTGCTCTCGCCTGTCGCCGTGTTAGAGCACCTCACGTGTGCTCACGCGCTTACCATCAAAGCGACCACCACATCTCAAACTCAAACACTTCAGTCTTGCAAACTAAGACTTTTAGCAAAACTGCTGCAGCCTCCACGTCATAAAGACGCCAACCAATCTCCGGAGGGCTTTTCCAAAAGAACGTCATTCAGACGTCATTCCGACGTCACCTCAGCGACCAACCAGTAATGGGGTTCCCTCAAAGACATCCAGGAAGCCCGCATCAGCGAAGGAATCACCTCAGTTTTCCAGCTGTCAACCAGCAAAACGCAAGTACAAACAAAATCTTCGATCTGCTGAACTGGTGAATTTAGATAAGCAGTAAAATTAAGCAAAAATTCTCTGCTTGTGAGTTCTCTCAGGTGAACCTAAATCATTCGTGAAAACGAGGTAGAACTATGAAACTCCGTAACTCACATCCTCATACTGTACATTGTGTGTGTGTGTGTATGTTTGTGTGTTTTAGTTTAGTTTTTATGTAATCTAGAATAGCCAATAATTTCACGTTTCATTTATAAATAATCAATTGTCTGGTGTCATATAATTTCAAGGTTAAAACTTTGTCAGCTCTTAAGAGAGAGGTAACGTTGATCTTGGCAAATTATCATAATTGTGTTAACCTATGGCCAGGGAGAACATAAAATACATATTCAATTGGTAATATACACTGACATTAACTTCTCGCTGGCCGAGTAGCTGATAGAGTGTAAACCATTTAAATTGTTTAGTTTTGATCAGGTGGACCTCGAATTCTCAGATCGAGTTCTTTCAAAACCTGAGCTAGAAATAAAAAAAAAACCCCCTTTGAATTAATTAATAATAATTATTCCCTTACACTGAGTTTAAATTCCTTACATCTAATTGATAGTGTATATTGTATGTTTACACCTACGCAACATATTAGTGTTCTAAGAATCTTTATTAGTTTGTGCATCCACACCCCAAGTGAATTACATATGCAAATTACCATGCCCTCGAACAAAGGGCCGTAAAACCCTGCCAGCGATTGCAACCTCCCGCTTGGAATTTCTATCTTTTTCATTGGACAAGCCCACCTTGAGAGGCATGACTCTTCTCCGACCTTAAAGGCCCACACCAGGGACCCTCCCAGAGTTGGTGGTTCTGTTAGGTTTTGAGAAGATGTGAGCTCCAATGCTCCTGGACATCCTAAGTTTGTGCCAGGCTTTGGCCTCGACCTTTCCATTCATCAGATTCTCTGACTCAAAACTGGTTCTATTCATCGACCCAAATTCAGCAAAGATCAACTGGAAACTTAAGATTGCATCAGGAATCTCTTTCAGACAGACGAGACTTGCAAGTATCAAACTTAGTCTTATTTAATTGATACATTAAGTATCAGTTACACTTTTTTTTTTACAAAGGTGTGTTTGAACTAAGAACCTGACGTATCCCTGAAGGCTTAGATTTGCTGAATATGCAAATGGTTCCATAAGATCATTCCTTATTTCTCTTCTCTGTACTAAGTTAAGCTTTAACCCTTTCCTATACAAACTATGCGTGTGTGTGTTGTGTGTATGTGTGTGTGTGTGTTTTGTTAGACCAGTTTATGTGTTTATGTATGATGTTAGACCAGTTTATCTGTTTATGTAGTATGTTAGACTAGTTAAATATTTATGTAGTTAATAAAGTCTTACTTGTATCACACTCGACTTTGTTCATTGTTTCATAACGGAGTCACTAATCATGCAGATTTACTTTACAAGCTTTTGTAGAATTGTACAGTGAGGAAGTTATTTCCCTTAACCAGGAATTTAACGTTCTTAGAATTGACAAGACAGTTGACCCTGAGAGGTCGGCTAAATATCTACAGTGGATCTAAAATATTACTACTTATTATACTAGTGGGGGGGGTGGGGGGGGGGTGGGGGGGGGGGGGGGGGGGTGTGTTGGGGGGGGTTTTGGAGGGGGGGGTTGGGGGGGGGGGTGGGGGGGGGGGGGGGGGGGGTGGGGGGGGGGGGGGGGGGGGGGAGAGTAAGGATTCAGAGTCCCAGGACTGTGCGTTTACACAGGAAATATATTAGAAATAGGAAATAGGGTGCGTAGCATTGTGGGCCCATTGGTTTGTTAAAGGAAGAAATAATATTTTTTCAACTGGAGCCTTGAAACTCCTGGTTTGTAAAATATTATTTGGCATCATGACTTTTTTGTAAGCAAATTCTCTTTTTGTTTTTGAATATTAGACAATGTTTTTTAAATGGGTTTTATATTGCATATTTCTTAGTTACATATATTTGTTTCCATGTACCATTATTACGACAAAGGAGATAGTGCTGTTCTGGGCACTATGTTTGTCTTGGAAAAGTCTGACATATCAATAAAATGGGAAATTTATTATTATTTTTGGTAAATGTTTTTTTTTTTAGATTCCTGTAGTTCAACTGGCAGAGCTAAGAATGGCAAGTTTGTAGGCTCCATTTCCAGAAAACATAAAAGTGATTCATTGTATACTTTTAATACTATAAATACACTGTAAATGTTACAGAAGCAATATTGACTAGTAGAAAAATATTGCATGTTTGAATAATTATCAGAGCTGTTTTTTTTGTAAGCAAATTAAACATTTTGACTTTTTAAATTTATTTTTCACACAGTATATGCACACTTTTGAGTTTAAATATTGTAACTTAATTAATATAAGTGTAAACAATGTATATGATGGGAACTATTACACCCTTGTTTGAAAACAAAACAAAACACTGTAATCAACAAATCTATTGCTGCATCAGGTTAACCACACGATGCAATCTGTTGTTGCAGTTGTATATTGAGTGGAGACAAATAAATCTTTAACTGATTATCTGTCCATTCACCACAAGAACTTGGAAGATCCTGTCATAGATGACCATATATGGACAAGTAAGTGTGACGCCTATGCTCAACTGGGTTGCCATTGGCTTTGAAGTTCTCTTGGCACTCGCAGACTTCGCTGTGATTGGACTATCTGTTAATACAAATTAAAAAACGCTTAACTTTGATTTAAAGCCATTTGAAATGTTAATTGTTCTTCCAGGGGACTCTACTGGGCCCCTGGGGATGGAAGGGCAGTAAAACATACACAGATCTATTCTCATCATTCACAACAAACTGTGCTGAGTTACATTGCTGACAACAACTTGTTAATAAGTAAGTTGCAAGTCATAGTTATCTTAAAACAAGAATAGATCCAAAAAAAAATCTAGATCAGTGCCTTTTTGGAATGGGCTGATTGGGCTCCATATATTTAATTAGATCAGGAGCAACAATACAATGTTGACAGTAAACTAAGACACCAGTTTAAACATCCAATACATATTCTGACACTTCATTGTACTATCACACAAAGTCAATGCGTCATTCATTAAGACAAGGTGCAAACAGTGCAGTGGTGTAAAAGGCACACAAATCATGATATCTCTATGTCAAAAATGTCTAATCTTTGTCATCTTCAGGTGCTAAACATCAGTAATGTCCATGCTCATCTTGCTTATAATACAGTACAGGATTCATGTTGATCTTTCCCTGGTGCATCACATTCAGTTGTGCATGTAGTGCATGGAGCAATATAGTCCATGTCCATAGTCCTCTTCGAATGCATTTTTCAGCCTTTATGTAACTGAATGTCTTCAATATGACTAAATGTTGTAATAAAAAATGTAAATGTCTTAATTAATACTCATGGTAATTGTGTGTATTGTTTACTTTAAATCTTTAATTTACAATGCCAAATTTACTAGCTGCCCATCTTCTCTTTTATCTTTTTTAATATGTCTGTTGCCATAGAGGATTTATGAACTGTGTACTTTAATTTCCTTTTTTCCCCTTTCAACAAGTTTGTCCAGCTTCTTTTGTCCTTCAGCACAGTCTTCGTGGCATTTGACTGCAGAAAATGACTTTTGTATTAGCATTTGCTCTCATCATGTGACATTCATAAATTCATCATTGAAAATTTCATCAGACACTTGCTCTGACATCATGCAATACAAAAATATATATACATCCTATTTAATCCTATTTAAACCCTTCATTTAGATTGTTATTTATGACAAATATCATGCATTGCAACTAGCATAGTATTTCATATTTGATTAACAGACTGGTATCAGCATAGGATTTTTTCACGCATTTAAACCATGAGATATTATCTAATCTCAGACATACATGCACATACAGAGCTGCTAATCTGGGTCTACTGTAGAATCATGTTAAATGTGATTTCTTATTTTCCCCTCATTATCTGTCTTCACTCTAGTTCTTTTCCAGAACCTTGAGCTGTCTCGATACCTAGCGCTTGCTGTACATAGGCAGCATCTTAACCATGATGGAACCTGATATAATTGGCTGATTTAAAACACCCTGCATATGCAGCAACTCTCTTAAGTCACACATAGCTCAAAAAACACCACTCTAGTAAAGAGCATGCAAGATTCATTCAACCCTGACAGTTGATTCCCAGAGTTTGACGCTAGCATTTTGCAATGCTTCTGACATTACAGTACACAATCAGGCAAGTTTTTCAATGTAGGTAACAGGCATATTCTGCTTATGCTATCTCTAGTGATTCTGTAAGCACAAAATAATTATAATACATAGACATTATGGGTGAAACAGTGCAGTTTAGTAATTTTAAACTACTGTTAGTGATGCTAAATATTAACATGTTTCACAATTGTAATGCAATCTGGGATTGCCTTTTTGTGAATGATACATGCAATAATGTATTTTTGCCAGAAGAAGGTATCTTAGAAAATATCATAATTAGAAAATATTCAGCCTGCCAGTGTTGTTAACTAAAACTAAAACTATTAAAAATATATATTACTATATCTGTTTTGTTAATATGATTGAAATATTCATATTTACTTTTTCATTTGTAATTTTTAAATGACTACTGAAATAAAACCACGACTAAACTGAATAAAACTTAAACTGAAATAAAAAAATATTAGAAATATTAAAAACCATGTACCACTCTCTTAGTTTTAATTTATATTAAATGAATTAATAGTCATTTGTGTACATAATAAAACTACAAAAAAATTATTACAATAAACGAAACTAAAAATATAAAAATAAAAACATTCAAAATATTATTAAACACTATTTTCAAAACTACTACACATAGCATGGATCCTACTGTTCTAAAATGTATTGTTAGGTAGCTCACTAAGTTTTGGATCATAGCTTTTCTCTTTTCAAATTCTCTTTCCCTCTTCTTCTCTTTCTCTCTAAATCATTAAGCTTGATTATACAGGGTCTATGAATTGATTGACTTCTGATTTTCTAACAACTCCCCCTGGCTGTGAGCAGGACACATTGTGTTATAAATCAGAAAACTCAAGCCATTCTAACTAATAGAATATCCTAACTCCGACTCGGCTCTAAAAGCATTACAGTTCTTCATCTGTCCCCTCCCGAGAGCCCGATCCGAACCGCTGAGAGGCCGTTAGCATTCAACCTCCGAGAAATCCAACTCTTAATACAATATCCCAGAGATGGAGGGCGCAGACG
>JADLZN010003393.1:0-52990 GCA_018155175.1 Sinocyclocheilus anophthalmus
GGTCAACCTGGTTCTTGATGCGCTATCCGAAAGCTATCCTCTTCATAAAAGCACTGAGACATGGTGACCTCAACATGAGTAAACACATCAAACTAACAAAACACTTTGAAGACCTGGATCAAATGAAAGAGTTCAAGTAGGTAAGTTTCATTTTAATTTTTAATATTTAGATCTTATGTTATGAATATTATTCCATATTTTAATTTGAATGTCGATTGAAATAAACATCACCGTTAGCGTAGTTAATTGTTAGCATAAGTGCAGCTGTTTCCCATACAATTATTTATTTGTGGCATCCACCACAATATCAAAACTGACCGCCAAAAATAGATTTTCCAAAAGGCTTTGACTTCGTTGAATAAACATGAGCATTGCACGTTTCAAAATCGAAACCCGGTGCGGGTGTTTTATACTGAAGGAATTATGTATTTCTGTATTTCCAGGGCTCTACAGTGCGACCATTTCAGTCGCATTTGCGACTGAAAACTACTGCGTGCGACTATGAAATAATATTTAGGAGCACCTCTGCGACTGATCCGGTCAGCATATTTGTGTTTGCGCTGAGGGAGCTTCAAAGGTTCAAATATACGTACGTGTTTCTGCAGCGTAGAGTAATGTATCACAGACATATCTCAAGAATCCTTTCATAAGCAAAGTGTAGACAAGATGTAAATAAGAGATTCATTGTGCAATGTAGAGAGCTTCGTCGATTATAATGGAACTTTGTGAGATCGCGATGAACTAAGATGAGTGACAGCTTTTAATGATTATTAAAGGAGTTTGCAAATGTGATATTGATGTAATACAACAGTTCAATAAACAAGCAGTTAATATTAAGTGACTTTATTGGCTGACAACAACAAAAAAAAAAAAAAATCACAATTGCCTTATTTTGCTCTATTTCATCAACGAAAAGAGTTTTTCTTTTAAAGTAACAGCGGAGTCGCTGCGCATCGCCATTCAAACACAGCGGTGATTCGTTTATGAATGAACTGCGTTTTTAAACTAATCTAGTGAGTCAATGATTTAATTACCCATTCATGAAGACAGTCACGTACTTTCGTTCCTGAATGATTCAGCTGTTTGAATGAATCAATTGAATGAATGATTCAATTGAATGAATGATTCAGTGATAAAAAAATCAGTGACTTACCGCCACCTGCTGGCAGTTTTAGTTTAATTTTTAAAGCATATTTTCTATTATTTAAATCATTTCTATATTCAAAAACATTAACCTCAACATGAATTTACAAATTTAATTGCACTCATGCCACCTCTTGAGCCTCATAAACGTCTGAAAATGTACCTACAAGCCATTTTTGTGTTCTTCTGTGCCACCTCTACTAATTAATTTTGTTAATACTGATTTCCTTTGATTGGTAACTTATATTTCTTATTCTACTTGTCGTTTTAATTACAATTTTTAAAAAGCTTATAATATATATTTTGATTTTGACATAAAAGATTACATACTTTTAATAAAGTTAGCAAAATGCCATTACAAAGGTAAAAACAAATTTCCACTGTAAATCACTTTAAGGAGTCAAATGTCACCTTTTGATCAAATTTTTGATTACTGATTAGAAGGTGCTCCTAAATTTTTGACTGTGCTCCTAATTTTTTTAAGTTAGGAGCACAAGCGCTCCTAAAAGGAAAAGTATCCGTAGAGCCCTGATTCTGAAGGAATCCGCTGTCTTCAGACAAATTTGGGATGTAATTTTCATGTCATCTTGCATGTAATGTCTGATAAAGCAGCGTTTGCGAGCGGAGCATTGCTTTGTGTACAGCAGTTACCGGGGAAACCTCGATCTCTCCCGCTCTACGTACGCCTCTGCTGGCAGAGAATGAGTTGATATATATGCCACCCCAAAATAGAGTACAAGTTTCTGTGGGAAACATTGTAATGAGCATTAGAATGAAGTTTCTTTATTTGCTATTTAATGCTTCTATAACTTTTATTAGGGTTAAAAAAAAAAAACAGGAGGACATGATATTTACCATTTTTACACACCAGAGGCTTTTAAAAGAACTGTGTAACCAAAATATGCGTGTTAGATAATGTACAAATGGTTAACATTGTTTGTCATATCAGTCCATCAGAAAAGCAGTTCTGGGCTTTTTTTTGTTTTAGCTAACTTAGTTGTTATTCTTGGCTGAATAACTCTAGCAGGTTTTAAAAGCCCTTTAAAGTTAAATATGTACACAGTTTGGATTAAAGGAAAGTATAGTCAAATGGTATCTCCTGTATATTTCTTTTTTTTTGACTTTAACAAATGATACCAGTCATTAAAATGACTTCATGGTATTATGAACCACATCCAACGACAGTGATGGTGAACAAAATATTTTTACAAACATTAATTATGTTTTGAATGTTATTTAATACAAAACACTGGATTCATCAGGTTGTCCTGGCATAAATAAATTGGAACACTATTGAACATTCATGTTGTTCATTGTGCATTAAAATTTATCACATTGAACTTTTGTTTTATGTATTAGTAATTTTTAATAACCTAAGAAGAATATTGCTATAACTATTGTTATTGATAGTCATGTATCTAAAACAGTAACTTATGTAAAGTGTTTTTAATACACAATCAGTGCCATCTATTTGATATAGATTGACTTAAGAATATATGTATCCTTTATCGTAAATTTTTAAAAGCAGAGGTGTGTTATTACTGACAAAGTTATTTTAGCTGGCTGTCCCTGGCTAATGTTGACATTTGATCCAGACGCCCTCCCCCCCCCCCCCCCCCAACCCAGCATTTTCCTTTTACAGCTGCAGGCTGCTGATGCAGATGACAGGGAAAACGTAACACCATGGAAATCCTAAAACAGACAACAGTTGTTTTTCGGCGGCAGCAGAAATATGACAAAAACTTTTGGGTGAAACTTTTTTACTTTTTTTCACACTTTTATTACTTGCAGAAAAACTTGAAAAACTGTTTTAAATAAGTATAAAGAATGGCATTGATTTTTTTGTACATTTTATTTTTGTTTGAATTTATTAATAAAAATAATGTGTTTTTTGCTATGGTACCGAAATTGGTACCGAGAACCGGGTTCCCTTTCGTGGAACTTCGAACTGCTTCCTCTAGGGGTCGCTATGGGGAATGCCTCATCATGACCAGTGTCTGAAGCATACATTCAAAAAACACCAACAATATGACGTCACTACCGGTGCGACTATTAGTATAAATAGGCGCCGGGAGCACACATAATTCTCTTTTTCGTCTTCATTGACTGTTTTGTTTGCAGCGTGCATTTCTGTGGTAAGAGCGATCTCTATTCTTATCATTATGGCAAGCACTAGCAAAGAGAGGGTGTGTGCATCCGCATCGTCGTTATTTGACACCTGATGACACACACAATCTATGCGTTATTTGTTTGGGTGAAGAGCAAGCACGTGATGTCTCCGAGAGGGCAATCGGCGTGCACTGCCAGCGTTTTTTCCAAGGGAAAAGCTCCGCTCTCGTTTGTCTCTTTTTCAAGAAAGAGGGGAAGCCATCTGCTTCCCACGAGTCAGGACAAGCTTCATTAACACAGCGTCTTATCCATGGGCCAGTGCTCTGCTGGATTCAGCCCAGCAAAAGCAGAAAATGTCTGAGGAGGCCAGAGAAGCTAAAGCTGAGCCTTCCCAATACTCCTGCCCTGCATATGATGAGCTTTTTTGAAAGTTATGGATCGCGCCACGGCAAGGCTTTACTTGCCGTGAAGCGGGCGAAGAAAGTGACGTCGCGAGGTCATCCGATGAACGTTAATTTTTGGCTACCCTCCAGCTAATGGTGAGCCTCCTTTTTCCATACAGAGATTGAGAAGGAATGAAGAGGCCGTTTTTCCTCACGCATCCATCAATTCCAGCATACAAGTTATGCCAACATCGATGCGATGCGCAAAAGCTGTTATGAGAAGATGCCCCTATAGAGAGATGCTGGTCAGTTATCTCTCTATGGGTGAGACGTCCTCTTAGACTCCCCTCCTTGACATCTCGCTCCGATGCCAGGGCATACGCAGCAGCAGCAGGCCGGGCTGTCGCTTCATTGCACACGATAGTGATGCCCCAAGCATATCAGGCTGGCCTACTGAAAGACCTGGATAAAGGCGAGGGCCTTTCTCCTGATGAGGTAGCCGCACCACGGATCTCGCTCTCTATGCTACTGAGCAGGCCGCCTCTGCTAGCGGCAGGTCCATGGCGGTTATGGTAGTGAGGAGGGAATCTGGGGTGAACTAGCAGATAGGGGAAAGAAAAAACAAGAGTGGGGCTTTCTTCTCGATGCGCCGGTTTCGCCTTCCGTATTTTTGGTACCTCCGTTGAGACGTGGTCGAGAAGTTCAGGGAGGCAAAGTCGTGCTCAGCGACCTTCATGAAGGTCCAGGTCTGAGCCCGAACAACCCAGGGGTCCTGGCCCATCTCATTTTGAGGATCAGAGACGGGCACAGAAGGCTAGTGTCGCGGCTCCTCCCCCGCCCGCGGGTAGAGGTAGGAAGAATCGCGGGTCAAAGGAAACTAAGTAAAAGACCTAAGGGATGTGATCCAGACAAGGAGTCAGCGCTTTTGTCCGGATCAGAGTGATACCTCAGTATATACTAATTTCCTTCGGGGATTACATCTGCCCTTATATATATATATGTATGTGTATGTGTATATGTGTGTGTATTTAATCCCTTCTTGTGTAATGCTGTCTCAGGCAGTGCTCCCCTCACCTTAGAGGGTTGTATTTGAGCTTGACTCTCCCATTTGGCTCAGTACTTCCGGGTATCTGTGAGCAGATGCTTGGAAAACTCTTAAATCCATACTATGGTAAGTGCACACGTTAAACTTTGCACACTTTTCTACAAATCCACACAAGTGGTAAGTGTGCACATTATGCTTAGCCCACTTTTCTAAAATCCACATAGCTGGTAAGTGTGCACGTTATGCTTTGCCCACGTTCTAAAATCCACATAAGTGGTAAGTGTTGCGTTATACTTTACTCACTTTTCTGAAACCTGTATGGTAAGGGTTATGCGTTATTAACCTCGTTCCCTTTCTCTGAGTTGGTTTAGACCCCGGTACCTTGGGCTCCACTCAACTAGTGTGTCTCTGTTGACACACTCTGGAAGCATCACTCCCCTCACCATTGAGGGTTATTGTGAGCATGGTGCTTTCTTTCGAGCGTTTAATTCTCTCTGAGGAGTTGGATTCCTCGCTCCATGGGCGGTTCTCGTGGTAGTGCTGAGCAGTGCTCCCCTTTTATCAAAGGGTTACCTATGAGCATGCTACTCCTTCTGAATTCGGAGTTCTCCTCTCACATGAGAAGTTTGAGTTCTTTGTTTTTCCAGAGCACCTGGAACCAGCAGCATCAGGAGAACTAGGCCCTTCCTCTGCCTCTCTAATGCGCTGATTGTTTGGCTAGCTTGCAGTACGCTTAACCTTCTGATTTTACAATCACGCTGTAGGTCGAGCCCCCCGCTCGCTGAGAGCTGGTTTTGTGCTCCCTCAGCTAAGGTAAATTACTGCTAGCCGTTCCAGCATTGGAACATGCTGTAGGTCGAGCCCCCTCCCCGAATTGAGAATGGGAGAACTTACCCTCAGCTAATAAAATAAAATGCTAGATGTTCCACATTTGGAACATTGGTTAGGTCGAGCTCCCTCTCGATTGAGAGCTGGATGTTTGCTTCCTCAGCTACAGATTTACTGCTAGCCACTCCAGCATTATAAGCCTTAGATCGAGACTTCTCTAACATAGCGTTTTGGGATGCACCATTACCATCTATGGGTTGCTCTTTCAGAGTGCCACGAGAACCCCTAGAACGGTATTTAAAAATTCATGTTATGGTAAGTGTGCACGTGAAGTCTTTGTACACTTTCTAAAATCCACACTGTGGTAAGTTTGCATGTTAGTACTCTTCTTTTCTAAAATCCTGTATGGTAAGAGCTACACGCAGCAGCCTCGTGCTCTTTCTGAGTGGTTTAAAACCCCGGTTCCGCCTTGGGCACCACTCCACCTATGTATCCTCTGGATACCTACTTTAACAGGGTGTTGCTACTAGGGGTCTGTTAAGACCGTTCCTTTAGGCATATTACAAGAGGCATATAGCGATCCCTAGAGGACGTAGTTTGAAGTTCCCTTGAAAGGGAACGTCTTAGGTTACTTATGTAACCATGGTTCCTGAGTAGGGAACGAGGCACTGCGTCCTCTAGGATTCTTGCCATGCTGCGTACGCAAGCTTCAGACAAAGAAGTGAATAATGTGTGCTCCCGGCACTTATTTATACTATAGTCGCACCGGTAGTGACGTCATGGCTGCTGCCGGCCAACGTGTTGTTGGTGTTTTTTTAATGTATGCTTCAAACAAGGGTCACAACGAGGCGTCTCCCATAGCGACCCCTAGAGGACGCAGTGTTTCTTTCCCTACTCAGTGAACCATGGTTACATAAGTAACCCGAAACATTTTCAATGGTAGTGTACCGAATACCTGAAATTTTTGTACTGTGACAACCTAGTTCAATATACGATATATTTTCTGCCAATTCTAACATTTTAGGCGCAGGGAATGGCACATTGTTTCTAAGGTCGGGACTTAGCCCATGGTACCCTATTACTTTTTTACTTTGAAAGATCCTGTGCATGAGAGCTCTTCATCATCTAATCTGAGAGTTTGGCACAAGCGTATTAAAGTTACGAAAAACTAATCGCCATATAGCTACAATAAAAAGTTATAACCTGAATGGTGATTTGACAAGCGTATAGTGCGATGCGAGTGCTGCCTCCAGATGCAAAAAAACCCGGTCATGTATGCTGTAGCCTGCTGTGGATTGTGATAATCACAAGTAAGGTCAATAGAAACACCGGTAATGACGGTCACTGCAGAGAGAAATGTTGTCCGGCCTTACATGTTTGAGCCGAACTCAGACACCGAATCAGCGACGACAGGAGACAACCAATCCACCTCCTCCAAATGTGCTTTACAACAGGAATTTGTTGCAGAAAATGGTTAATACATGTTTGTTTTTTTTTTCAAACAATTATGCAGTAAATACAAACCTGACCCAGCCGAGCATTTTGCGTGCTGTCAGATCTCCTCAAAATTTCGATGTGACCCAACATACTTTAAAGTGGGACTATTCTGACCCTTTTTTACAAGTTTTTTTTTTGTTTTTTGGTATTTTTGCATTGTTCTTGATAGGACAGTAGAGATCTGACAGAAAGCGAGTGGGAGAGAGAGAGGGGGACAGGATCGGGAAAAGTCCACAAGGCAGGACTCAAACTCGGGACACCCAAAGCGCAAAAGTATTATCAAAGTATCTAAAATGTATCTTAGCAAAATTGTTATGTCAGGAGAAGCAGCTGTCACTTCATAGCTTTTTTTGTTTTTCAGTCTAAAGCATTTGGTCCGTGAACAATGCGTACATTAGTTTTTTTATTTAATACTGAAAAAAGAAACATGAGAAATGGCACCTTTAAAAAAAAAAAAAAAAAAATCAAAGTGGAATTTTCAGGGGGGGTTTTTATGTTTTCAACATTAGATCAAAAATGAATGAATTCAACGTATACGAACCGGGACTTAAATTCAATAATTTTTTGACTTGTTTCTGCTACACGCCATGGTTCATTTGTCACCATCTGTGCCTGTGTTGTAGGTTTCAGGACACTGTAATTCAAATAAGCCCTAACGCAACCTTCTCAGAAGTACTTTTGTGAGCTGAGGTCAGGTCTCTTGTTCTGATGACATCCTTTAAATTAAACAGTCTTATTGGTTTTGGTCAAATTATTGGTGTTTGGACTAGTTATGACCAGGTTTTCTGTTCACATTAAACTTTTCTAAAGGACAATACACTTCAAATTGCAAATCCAGGCCCAGCATCCTAATACTCAGCAAATAATATTTATATGATATTGTGCATTACCAAAGTTCCTCATAGAATATTTTCAGGTATTTGCAGAGAATCAATCATACACATATTACAATATTCTGTTGCCCACAATCCAACAATGAAGACAAGTGAATGACTGCAGGATAGAGATTATGTAACATATAATACATGAGTCATAACACATTCAGTGGTGTAGTCAGGGCCATACACACGTACTGTATACATCATATGTTTACCTTCTGCTCAGGGCTGTTTGCGAATTACAACAACTAAGGATATTTGCGTATACCCTCAGTATACCCATCTGTTTTGTTGTCTGTAATCGGTCTGAAATTGGTGCAATATCACTTCTGTTATTCTACCTTTTCCCGCCCATCATCGACTGAGTGTGCATGTCCACTGCAGCAAGAGAACTTGGACATAGGCTGTAAGGAAATATGGCAGCAAGTAGATACACTCTCACACTGAGGCATCGGCAAGTAAAATGAATAAAAGAACATATAACAACAAGTGAAATAACTGAAAAAAGCACACCCAAGGTGCGGCCACGACACAAAACAAGAATTATCCCAAGAATTATTCAGCATACATATGGAAACCTGTTTGCACCTCAAGACAGCACACTTTGTGATAAAATGTCATATTGCAAGACAATTATTAAACTTAAGTACATCAGAACACAGGGTCCAACTGCTTTGCTGCCTTAATATACTTTTTTTATGCAGTAACCCTATTAGAGCCAACCAAGCTGCTGGATGTTTTGTGACTCAGTCCGACTGAGGGGGCATGTTCTGGTGGGAAAATTACATCAGTGCGTACCCTCTATACTAGAACAACATGCCTACACTCATGCTCATTATAATGCCAATATTTTGTGACTATTTTATTTGTCATGTGTGTCTTTTATTATTAACACTACTCATTGTGGCCTGCAAGAAAATGAACAAATGGCCCAGCATACTAAGAAAAGTTAATTCATAGATCTTTCAGATTTTATCCAACACAGCTTTTGAAAGTGAAGTCTTCCAAACACATAACTCATGTTGTGATGTTCAGTGGTTACAAAAAAGTTAACAGCATAGTACAGATCACAGACTTGACTCAGTTCAGTCAAACCAATTGTCAAATGATTCATATATGGGAATCATCAGTTAGATAATAACTGTCTCATTGTCTAGAATCCACAGATATGACCTTTAATGTCACCAATTTTCATTTTTAAAACCTAGCACCCAGTACCCACCAGCCCCTAAACAAGGACAGATGACATGTTGTGTGAATGACCAGGTCAGGGGAATCCCTGTTTGAAGAGACATTGGTCAGGGTAGAGAAAGAGGTGGGAATATGTCTGCTGGAAGACAGAGGGGTCTTTGTGATGCATAACACTGTGGATTCATATCCGCAAGGGTCTCTCACACACAGACAACCACAACTGTAGTAGACAGTACAGCTGTCTATATGTGTCTGTAAATATGACTGCTTATTCATTCAAATACTGTTGTGGAAGGCAGAAACATTTATGCCACTGTTAATGTATTCGGCTATTATTAAGATCTTCACTAATTTAACATTTATTTAACCATATTTTGCCCACAATCACATAATAACTTGCTTCTGAAGAACTAAACCTCCAATAAATACTAACAATTTATTAGAGTACTTATCTTTGAAATCAGTCTGTTAATTAATAACATTATGAAATCTTTATATTTAAACTGCAAGTTAAGTCAGGAACATTTCACTTGGACTGTGGCATTCAAACAATTATATCACTGAACTGGGGACAGGCCACATCTGTTGTGGGTGAAGTTACCACATATGCATCTTAAAGCAATGTCTGCTGCCTCAACCCCATTTCCAATTCCAGTTAACCATGGAAAGAGGCCAAGAGCTGGACAACAGAGCATCAGAATGGCTCTCTGGTAGTCCTGTGTTCCCCTTTATTATAGCTGACATTCTTCGGCTTGCACTCTCACTCAGTCTCTCACTCACTCTGCTGTAGTTTTTTGTTTTTGTTTTTTGTTTTTAGATTTGGCTGCCTGCAAGGTATTTCATCTCCAAATTATTCATCATTTCTTGTTTTCCTAAAGATTTTATTTAAAGAAATAATCTCTATAAAATATTCTCTTTCATGATTTTATATTCTAGAAATTATTAAAGGCCATCAAAAACGTGATTGTATGGAAAAAAAGTGGTATGATTCAATAGTTTTATTTATGCATGTGTTACAGTAAATAAATCTGGCTAAAATGTTCTAGTATTTTTAGCCTAATGAATAAGTGCACAAATTAATTGTATCTACCAGCCAACATT
The DNA here is from genome assembly GCA_018155175.1 of Sinocyclocheilus anophthalmus. NCBI lineage: Eukaryota > Metazoa > Chordata > Actinopteri > Cypriniformes > Cyprinidae > Sinocyclocheilus > Sinocyclocheilus anophthalmus. Next base: position 10,176 of record JADLZN010003393.1, read on the forward strand.
GCATTCCAGAAAGGGGGGGGGGGGGGGGGGGGGGCGGGGGTCAGTCCTAACTCCCGATTGACACAAAGTATTTACAAACACAAGTTCTAATGCCTGTCAAATGCAGACAATTGGCTTTACAGTCTAACTGGGTATCTGCATGGCTTTATGTAGCATGTAATAATTACACAGCCCACCTTTCAGGTTCAGGCTTTTTAAGATACGTATATAGATATCTTTTCAAAAATTATTTATATTGATATACAATACTGTGATTCTTTTATTTATTTAAATGTTTAAGTTCTGCTTTTAAAAAACAACTGTTGTTTTAGAATGCAATGTTTATATTTTAACCCTTTGTTGGCTATAATGTAGGCTATAGCTTAGCCTACAAAAATACTATGACAATATTTGTTTTCATAGCCTTCAGTTTGCACATTGTCTGCCCTGAGACAAATATTCAACTCAGGTCATTTGTCTATCCAGGGCAGATTTTGAATCTTGGTGCTCCAACTGTCCAGGTTTTAGGATCATTACACCATCTTTTTCTCATTTTTGTATTGGCATTTGTGATTACATTTTTAGAAATTATAGCTCTGTCATGGATGTACTGTAGTCAGTTTTTGTGGCATTTTTTTTGGTTTGTTTGTTTTTTGTTTTTTTACAGTAGCCTGCCCAAATGATGCTAACCCCTATAAAAGAGTGTTTCCCACTGATCTATATAGTGACTGGATTGCTCACTGTGTTCTAAACTGCCATTAGGCGGTGAAGCCACCAGAAATGTTCAAGCAGCCATCTTACTATTCCCTACTGGCAGTGGGCATCATGACAAGTGTCAGGACTGACAGCCAAAACCTTGACCTAAAATCACCCGATATGAAGTGAATCACACAGGATTAGATTTTAAGATGTTATTTGTAATGTTTATGGTCTGTTCGGGCAGGATAAGCGATATATATTGAAATCGTTTAGGTGGGTGTGTCAGCTGCGTACTTGCTGACACAGGTAAATGATCCAACACAAAATATATTTCTTTTTGTACATAATTATGCAGGAACTAATAAACATGAACATATATCTGGTATTAGTATCAGTAATTAAGGTGTATTTGTATACAAATAATTATCTTATGAATAATCTTTATTCAAAATGAGCACTTGTCATTTGTAATATATGTCAGATCCCGTCCGTCTGATGTTCATTATGTTTATCTGATGTTCGCTACTGTAATAAAAATGATACGTAAGGGGAAATTCCCGACATTATACAAATAACTATTTACATAAGACATTTCTGTTGTAAGAATGTACAGGGATACTTCAGATATAAAAATGTTGACTTGTTAGGTGATGTTTTCTCCTTTCAAGAGAATGCATGGGAATACTAGGAAATACCAATATGGTGGTGTGGTGGCTTCACTTTTACTACATCATGAGCAATCCAGTTCTCTATTACAGATCAGTGGTGTTCACAACCCCTCTATATCATATATCGGCATTTAGAAATAATTTTAAATTTTAAATTTTAAAATACAGAGATATTATTTTTGGTCCATATCGCCCAGCCCTACCCTATAGGAGTAAATAAGGAACAAAGATGTGCCTTTTGAAAGGGTAACATGTAAGCATAACACTGACAGCTTGTACCTTTTTTTTTTTTTTAAGTGTACTTGCTTTTTATTGCAGCTTTTTGTTGCTGCTGTGGACAATTAAAGAGGAGTAAATGCATTTGTCAGGCTTTTTAAAAATACATACAGTGTCTGCATGGATTAAGTGGTCTGCATGGAAAGCTTGTATGAAAAAAAAAACTGAAGATATCATAGGCACAAGGCATGGTACCTTCTTTCAGATTAGCCGTGTATGGTCCTACAAGAATTATTTTGTCATGCAATGGAGTAATGAAAAATACTGTCTAGTCATGGTCGCATCAGTTGCACCATCCTAAAGATGGCCCTGGGTTCATCTGCACATTCAAAGGTTCATCTGGCCTTCAAGCAGCTGCCAAGTTTTTTGAGGCATTACTAAAAGAAGGTAGAGATAATGTGAGATTGAGGAACCTGCTGGCTGACTGCACCTTTCTATTAAATAGCCTATTGAACAACAACCCCCCATGTGGAATGCAGAAAGTGCTGCCAATGCTAATAGTCCAGGTGATATGTGCAAAATTTGAGGTGATATGTTCACTTTTTCATAAAAGCATGAAACTTGGTACAATTGTACAGGTTAGGGCCCTGAACATTTTCAGAAATGGAGCCATCGCAAAAACACCTCGTGGTTGCCATGGCGACCATTTTACTTTCCACCATAACCAAATTATATATTTTGTGTCATATCTCCTGAACCAAACATGATAACACATAAATGGTGATGTCTACCCCTATGTTTTGATGGCCAAGGATTACAATGATACCATATACAGCAACATAAACTGTTCAGGTGAAGAGTTAATGGTGAAAGGAAATCACAGTATCTGAGCATCACAGCATTTAAAAAAGTCCATATTATGGCTATTCATTTTTTTCTTTCTTTGATAATTAACAAATATTTTATTCAATAGTACAATAAAAGGTTGTTTTAATTAATTAATTAATTAATTGTTAATTTATAAAGTGCTTTTTGGTTAATTCAAAGTGCTTCCATGGAAGAGGGTAATCTTCTCCTCAACACCAACAGTGTGCAGCATCCACCTGGATGATACGACAGCAGCCATATTCTTACAGAATGCCCACCACACACCAGCTCACTAATATTTTATTTAATAGTACAATAAAATATTGTTTTCAAAAATACAATAATTTAAATCAGAGATATAAAAAAAATTAAATCTCAAGTAAGTTTATTTTTCATTACCTCTCAGGCAGAGTTAGGTAGGCGGATATGTTTCTAATACATTCCAATACATTCAGTATGTTTCCAATACATTCTTGTTCTCTCTAAACAATGCTCTAACATCAAACGCAGACGGCAATGCAATCTTGCTAACCTGCATCCTATCTCTACATCTTCTACTGCACCTCTTTCTTTCTCTGTGGGTCTCTGAAATTGTCAGTCAGCTGTCAAAAAACTTCATTCTGGCCATTGCTTCTCAGTCTACTCTTAGTATCTTGACTGAGACCTGGATTTGTCCAGAAAACTCTGCAACCCCTGCTGTTCTCTCGAACAACTTCCCTTTCTCTCACACCCCCCGTCAGGTTGGAAGGGTACTGGTCTTCTTATTTCTAATAATTGGAAATACTAAACCCACTCTTCCCTATGCAATAAAAAATATTTTGAGTTTCATGCTATTATGGTAACAGCTCCTGTTGAACTCCATATTGTAATGATTTATCGCCTTCCTGGTCAACTGGGCACCTTTATAGAGGAGCTGTATGGGCTGCTGTCCTCATTCTCTGTAGATGACAGTCCACTTGTAGTCTTTGGTGACTTCAAAAATCCATCTGGAGAAGCCTTACACTGCAAACTTCCACTTCCACTCTTAGCTTCATTTGATCTCAAATGGCTTACCACCACAAGCACTAACAAATCAGGCAACCAGCTTGACTTAATTTACACATGAAATTGTATCACAGACAATGTTTGGTAAAACCTCTAGACATCTCTGCTCATTTCTTTATTACATTCAACCTACATATTACTACCTGTGTGCCACAATTCCTCTCAGTTACTTTTAGGCCAAACTTATGCTCCCTTTCACCTTCCAGCTGTCATATGTAGTGGTCATCCTTCTCCCTTCACCCACCCACCCATCTATTAGGATGTAAATACAGTCACATGACACATATGATCCACATTAACTTTTGTAAAAGCAATATCTGTCTAGACAGGCCAGTGCGTACTTACCCTCTAACCATAAGGTTCTGCCCATGTAATCATCTTTACGTTTTTTGCTGAGAGAAGCAGTTTGGGGGATCACCAAGTACTAGATTTCTCTATACAAAAAATTACGTAGGCTTGCCCAACATTTTTGTGGGTGAGAGAAGAATTTATTGAAGATGGAGTATAGAGTTCTTCAATAGCGAGTTAGCATGTCTTCCTTCAAAAATCTAGTCGTACTTGTATGAATCTAGCTATCCCAAGTGATGACTGTGGGATATAATTTTTTCTGAAGAAAAAGGGACTAGCAATTACAGACGCTCTGAGGAATGTGTTCCTTTGTTATTCAATGGATGGAGCATTTGGTTCACATTTAAGACAAAGTTACATTATTTATTACGAATGACCCAATGAACTTTAACCAATGGTTTCAGCAGCGGCCATACAATGAGACTGCTGCTGCGAAAGATGATTCCAAAGCATCTTTGCTTATCTGTTGGATCTATCTGCCCTTTTGAACTGTGAGATCTCAGATTATCTGTCTACCATCACTGCATCTGCACTCCATTGGTTTGAATCTTATCTCACGGTAAGTCTTCGGGTTTTGGGGAGGAGCGACCAAAGAACATCAACTGGCCACAGGGTTTCCTCGGGGATCAGTTCTTGGACCTCTTCTCTTCACCATATACACTATATCCCTGGGACCTATTATACAAGCACATGGTTTATCCTACCATTGCTATGCTGATGACACACAGCTCTATCATTAATTTCAACCAAACAACCCAATAGTAGCTGCATGGATCTCAGGCTACCTTGCAAACATCTCGGCATGGATGAAGGAACATCACCTGCAGCTCAACCTGGCAAAGACTGAGCTTCTCATTTTCCATGCCACTCCGACTCTACAGCATGATTTTATCATCTTGCTAGGTTCATCAACATTTATTCTTTGGTGACCAGCTGACCTTCAAAGACCACACTGCAAAGACTGCTTGATCTTGTTGGTTTGCATTGCACAACATCAGGAGGATCAGGTTCTTCCAAACAGAGCATGCTGCACAACTTCTTGCCCAGGCCCTTGTAATTTCTAGGCTGGACTATTGCAATGCTCTTCTAGCTGGACTTCCATCATGTGCAATCAAACCTCGACAAATGATTCAGAAATGCAGCGGCACGACTGGTCTTCAACGAGATCGGAAGAGGGCCACTACACACTGTTTTTATCTCCCTGCACTGGCTACCGTTTGCGGCTCGTATCAAGTTCAAGACATTGATGTTTGCGTACAGAACAGCCACAGGCTCAGCACCCTCCTACTTCCTCCTCACTCTTACAAATCTACATTCCCTCCAGAAGCCTGAGATCTGTAAGTAAGTGATGCCTTGTGGTAACATCACAGAGAGGCATTTTCATTCACCTTTCCTGGCTGGTGAAATGATCTTCCCACAATTGCAGCAATTAACAGAACACCTGACACGTTATCTGACAGCAACACTAATTTAATCCCATACCGGACCCATTTGACATAAAAACTGGGACCCCACACCTGCATTAAATCTCCTACATGAGATAGACAAAACTCATTTATTAAAACTTTTATTCAAATCGTGAATAGATTAAATACAAAGAGTGCTCCCTTTAATATAATCACTACAGCTGTCAATCAGTGGCAGCACGATTGGCTACATTGCTCAGAGTGTATTGGACCGAGTCGAAATAGTCTTGTTTATTGGACCCGCAACCCGCCCGTGCTTGTCACTGTCAGGCCCGCTACCGCACCAAACCTAAATATTATTCCACCCATTAAATCAAATATTAGCGATTCACCTGTGTGTACCCGCCTGCATGCAGGACTCTGGCTTCCCCCTTGTGGACAACATAAAATGCAACTCTGGCCCCAGAGAGTGATTGTAAATTAAATTTACATTAAATATGTTTGAAATTTCATTCTGCATCTTCTGAGATTTCATTGTAATCCTTCTCATAAAGTCACTGAATTAACCATTAACTGTTCACCTGATTGTGTTGCTATCTGCGTGTGATGTTAGAGCATTGTTGAGAGAGAACAAAATGTATTGGAAACACACTACCACCTACCTGACTCTGCCTGAGAGGTAAGGAAAAATACACTTACCTGAGATGTTTTTATATATATCTCTGAATATATATGATAGTATTCTTGAAAACAATATTTTAATGTATTATTGAATACATTATTAGTTAATTATCAAAGAGAGAAAAAATTAATAGCCATAATATGGACCATTGTAAATGCTGTGATACTCAGATACTGTGATTTCCTTCTCACATTGCTGATTTCACCATTAACTCTTCTCCTGAACAGTTTATGTTGCTGTATATTAGGGATGTAACGATTACCGGTTTTACGATAAACCATGATAAAATGCCCTGACGGTTAGTATTATCGTTTAAAATTTAATTATCATCAAAACCGTGTTTGATTATTGCGATTTTGAAAACTCGCGGTAAATCCTGTCCAGCCAGCATCAGTCTGACGCAGAGGCAGCATGCAGTGTTGTTGTTGTTGTTTTTGTTGCACGAAAAAAAATAGCGGAAGGCAGTGACAAGGCTCGGGAGATTTCAGAATCTAAGAGCGGAACAAATCGGTGGTATGGTCGTATTTTGGTTCTTTACAAGAGTCTGAAGGCAATTTACTCAAGGAAGGTCAAAAGTCTGCTGATTTGCAAGAAGAAAGCGCTTTGCAAAAGGGGGGGGAGGAATGCATAAAATTTGCTCAGTCATCTTCGTGACCACCACCCACTTTTATATAGCGAATGCAAGGTAACTTTTTTACCTCAATACCAAAACTAACTGGGCAAATAATTGGACAAAAAATATTGATTACAGATTAAATATTTCGTTATCTCACTTTTTTAACGCAAAGCTTCCGCGAAGAAAATTTTGTAGCAAGTGGCTTTGAGCCAAGACGAACAAACGTTCAAACTATTAAGGTTGATGTTTAAGGGATAATGTATTGTATATTCATAGTTAACTTATTACACTGATTTTTTTTTTTGTTTACCTCTCAGGGCTATACAGTGCGAAATGCGACTGCAAAAGACGCGTGAGACTATGAAATAACTTTTAGGAGCACCTGTGCGTGACTGACCCGGTCAGCATATTTGTGTTTGCGCTGAGGGGAGCTTCAAAGGTTTCTATGTGTTTTTGCAGCTTTGAGTAATGTATCACAGACATATCTCATTATAACAAACACAGTGTTGACGGGGTTTAAATAAGATATTCATTGTGCAGTGTAGGGAGCTTTGTCGATTATAATGGAGTTTTGTGAGAGCGGGATAAACTAAGATGAGTGACAGCTTTTAAATGATTATTAAGGGAGATTGCAAATGTGATATTGATTTAATACAACATTTCAATAAACAAGAAGTTAATATTAAGTGACATATTGTCTGACAACAACACAATTGCTTTATTTTGCTCTATTTCATCAACGAAAATAGTTTTTAAAAAAAGTAACAGCTGAGCCGCTGCATCGCCATTCAAACACAGCGGTGATTCGTTTATGAATGAACTGCATTTTTAAATGAATCTAGTGAGTCAATGATTCAATTACCCATTCATAAAGACAGTCACGTACTGCGTTCCTGAAATGATTCGCTGTTCGAACGAATCAGAATGAAAGGATTTAGTTATTTAAATCATTTAATATTTCTATATTCAAAATGTTCTATTTAAAACATTAACCTCAACATGAATTTATGAATTTAATTGCACTCATGCCAACTCTGAGCCTCATTAAACGTCTGAATATACACCTACAAGCCACTTGTGTGTTATTTTGTGCCATCTCTGTAGCACAAATGTATTTCTTAAATACTGGTTTCATTTGATTGGTAACTTATTCTTAATCTACTTCTTTTTCTGGTTTTGTTTTATTAGAAATGTTAAAAGCTTATAAAATATTTTTTGATTTTTGACATAAAAGAGACATACTTTTAATAAACGTTAGGAAAATGCCACATTACAAAGGTAAAAAACAAAATGCCCTATACATCACTTTAAGGAGGCAACGATCACTCGTAATGGGAGGTTCATTTTTTTATCAGGAATTTTTGATTAACTGATTAGGGAGGTGCTCTAAATTTTTAAATCTGTATCTGTAGCGCCATGCATATAATAATATATAAATACGGGGACATGAAATATTGAATTGAGATAAATGTTTTAAAAACTTTACCTCTTTATAAATCCATTATGAACAGTGTACAAAACAATAGTCAGGACAATATTATCACTACAGCAAAATTATAGTAGTATTAATACAAAATTCCTCTGATTTCATTTTCAATACAATCAAAAACTGAGATGCAAGACGGTAAGCTGCATTTGAATGAAACGAGAGAGCGCGTTGATACAAGAGACATGGATGTGTGCTGTGTTATAATGCGTTGCTATTGACAACAGTCATTATAAGGAAGGAAATGCAGCAGAACAGAATCAAGTATTCCAGTAGTATAGTCACCTGACCCATCAACTTATTTTGTTCATTTAAAATGTGTGTGTTTGTGTGTGTGTGTTGTTTTGTGTGATATATATATTCTATATATATAGTATATTGTGTGTGTGATGATAGTATTATAGGTTCATGGTCATATTAATTTAATGTTTATGCTAAAAAAATGTGCATACAGCTGCTAATTGTGTTTGTTTGTTGATTTTCAAATATAAAACTTTATTGAAATGTTTTCAGTGTGTGTATTAGTTCTTTTTGAACATTTTAATCAAATTTTAACAAAAACCATGATAATACTGATAAAAACAGTTGGAAACTTTGGTCACTATAATCGTGATATGAAATTTTCATACCGTTACATCCATATGTCATATGGATCATGAAAACTGCCATCAAACATAGGGCGAGACATCACCTTTTCTGTTATGTTTGGTTAGGAGATATAACACAAAATACAATATGAATTGGTTATGGCGGGAAAGTCAAATGGCTCTGCCAGGGCAACCACGAGGCGTTTTTTGCCAAAGGCTCATTTCTGAAAATGTGTAGTGGCCGCAACAAATAGACAGTGTACCAAGTTCATGCTTTATGAAAAAAGTGGAACATTTTTCACCATATCACCTAGACTATAAAACAAATAAGGCAGTTTGAAGAAACACCCTTCATCAAAGTATGAAGTGCATGAGTTGGCAATCAACACTGTTGAAAGCCAAGAAGGATAATACAGTCAGTTATTTCTTCAGCTGTAAAACTGTAATAGTAGTGGTAATGGAGAGGCTACAGGTTTTGGTTGATGTCTGCATTGGGTGCATATTTTAACTAGTTTATGTGGCACAAACCAACCCCACAGCAAACCGTGTCTTTTTAAATGTGCTACTTGATGGAACTGTGCTTATTATATTTATTTACATTTACATTTAATCGTTTAGCAGACGATTTTATCTAAAGTGACTTATAAATGAGAACAACAAAAGCAATCAGACCAACGAGAGAACAACAACAGTATACAAGTGCCATGACAAGTCTCAGTTAGTCTAGCACAGTACACATAGTTCGTTTTTTTTATAATAGAATAGAACAGAACAGAATAGAATAGAATAGAATAGAATCCTTCTACTAAATATGACATCCCTCCAAATTTCCTCTCAAAAGGTTTTGTGTAATAGACTATTGATCATTGTTGACGTTGCCACTTTAATTTAATTTGAATGAATACGTTGTAATGCATTTTAACCTGTTTGACTAGTCAAACTAGTCATAAAAAGTATCTTTCATGAAAATTTTGCACACACTACAAGTCATATCTTCTGTGTGCTTGTCTTCTGTTCATGTCCTATAAGCACACTTTATTTGCTCTGCTACACTGACTCTTAACACCTTCAGTGTTAGTTCAGCCTGACTTTGGATTACTGAACCTCAACTACAAGTATTTTTTTTGTTTCCATCTGCTGGTTGAATTAAGTATTTTTAGTGTTTCAGCCCAAAGACATTCACTCAGCTTTGAAACTGGCATAACATTAATTGTATAAACTGTTTGCACTAAAAAAAAAAAAAAATGTTGCCATTTTTAAATCTCAAGTGACTAAGACAACAAATTAATTAAGAGCTTTCAAAAAATTATTGCAGTTGGAGGATAAATTACTATGTATTTGTTATACAAGTAGCTATTAACTATCATCTGTCATTTGTCATGCAGCAAAATTTAAAAGTAGACAAAAATACACCTTCCACTTATGTTTTGTATGCCTTACAATCAGACAAAAAATTGTGTTGCAAAAAAAGCATTATTAAGGAACATAGTAATAGGGCACTCGGGATCCCAATGCAGTACAGCAGCTTTGTCCCGCTGAGTGCCAAAATGACATACTCCAGAATATTAAATTCACATTATCATCACTTGCCAAATTCAGGATGACATCTCTTCTTATCTAGGCTATCAACCAGACTGATTCGATCTTCTGTCTCGGCATTTTGTGACATTGCAACATCAATAACACCTTCAATACACAGGCAATTAAATTTTAGTATGGCAAGCATTTACTCCTCAAATTTAACTAGTATATTTTATGTAACTTATTTTTTTTTAATGAAACTTATTTTTGATCACTACTAGGAAATTACTAGTGACCTTCTTTTCTTTTCCTTTTTTTTTTTTTTTTTCTATGTAAGTATTCATTAGCTAAATTTCCAAAGGCAGTGTTTAACTCCAGTACTGGGTACCCACCTACCAGAATGTAATTCATATCTCACTAATTAAAACACCTAATTTAAAGCATTGCTTTCTTAGTGTGTTGAATAGGTCGACATCTAAACCATACTGGGAGGTGGGATCCAAGGACTAGTGATGAGAAACACTGGTTTATATGTATTCCAGTTCTAGTAGTTCCATTTGTTAGATTATAGTACTGTTTAGAAGGACCAATAGTATTAATTTATTTATAACATTTTGTATCTTTTTACTGTCATTTATAACGATTAGTCCGAAGGGCTAGTTTAATCGAAATATTACTAATAAGATGAACAATCGTACAGATAAATAATTGTACTACAACAATTCTAAAAAAAATTATCATAATACTAATACTAGTCTAAAATTTGGGTACTAGTGTCTTATTGAGTACTAGGAAAACTGGAATCCTAAGAAATACTAGTAGGCTAAATAAGAAATAAATACTATATCAAATGAATAGTTAACAGTGAAATTCCACCAGTGAAAACCAACAATATATATAAAGGCAGTACCTGGTGGACAGTTGCATTCAGGTGGTGAGACTTGACGGGCAGTCCTTATTCTAACCAAGTGTTCATAAGAACGCTGTCAGAATCAATAGATAAAAGAAACAAGTAAACGCTTAGCCCTAAATGAATGTAGGTGACATGAAGGTGCACTGGCCACTGTCATACATGAGTGTGGAGTGTTTCGTATTTGTAAGAAAAGCTGATAATGCTGTTAACTAAAATGTCTTGAATTAAAGCTGTGGATGGAATACTCACCTGTGACAGCAGCTCGTCCACTCGCTCCTGGATCTTTGCATTAAATTGATCCATAGAGATCCCATGAAACGGGTTTAAGACCCCCGCGCCACTTCCAATCTCCAGATCCACGATTCTGTCCTTCATATCACTGGTCTGAACGCTCAGTAAAAAGCAAAAGGCGAAGGACACAAGAGAAAACACAAAAGGCATCACATCCACTGAAGCTCCAAGACAGTGCCGTCGCTTGCCATGATCGGTTTCGTTCTCCATTTTCGCCGCGTTTCGGGATCCCTTATTTGCTCCTAAAACCCTCATGACTACTATGTGCAATCACCAGTACTGCCGGGAGGAGAATGACCGAGTCTATGTATTATTTCAATTTGTCTCGGTGCGGTGCGCGCTCATGCACTGAAAGACAGTGTCAGCGGAGACTGGTTTCACGGCTTGCACTAGCCCTATGCGAACTTGTTGCACTACTGCAAAGAATCCCATGCAAGCGTTTAGCCCAGCCTAAGTCTTACGACGAAGCCGTGACAGATTTTGTGGCAAGAAATGTTAAACCGCAGACGAGTGGCAAATGCTTTGCGCATTCCACACAATCCATTCAGCATAACGCATCTGAATCAACACGATCCAACAAAAACCTTTAGACCTCACAGAGTCACTCTTTAAATCACCAGCTGGGTCGCATTGATGTTTCTCGTAAGAGGTAGTAAGAGCGTATAAAATGTTTCAGTGGGATTTTCCATTGAACAATGGCGTTCATAATTATGCAGGAGAACTAGGGCATTGTGAGTAAATATATGAGGGGCTGTTGTTGTTGTTTTAGTTATGTATCTTGTAATAAACTACATCGCCATATTTGCCTGATACATGTGAAAGCGGTTAAGAAATAATATAGACCCTACTACATTAACTAATGTAAAGATGATAATAATAATAATATAATAATAATTCATAATAATGTGCAGAAACAGAGTCTACTCCCTGATAGCACACATACATCTCGGAGACGTCTATTTGATGTCTGCATTTACTCTGCAAGACGTATATTTAGCGTGTTTGCCTCTCTGAATACGTCATAGAGACGGTTTGACTTTAGATGTCAAATAGGTGGGGGGGGGGGTGAAAACGGTCTACTGGATGTCTTTAAGAAGTTTATGAATTAGAATGTATGTAAAACTGACATCTGAAAGACGTCTGTTAGATGTTTGTCCACAGCAGATGCTTTCCAGATCAAGAGATCTTTAACAGACATCATGCAGGCGTACATGTGCATGCTATGATTGATTGATTGGAAACATGAACACTGTAAATTTTGTGCATGATATTATTGCAGTAATCAAATGTACTTGAACACTTACATTCCCCATGATCACTCTCATTTTAAAATAAAAACATAAATAAAAAATAAAAATACACATCATTATACATGTTATACACAGACCGTCTTCTTCACAAACTCTGTGTGTTCTTTGAGAGTAGTAGAACTTGGCTGCCATAGCATCTCTCCATCTGGGGCCTGTACCATGAAGTCGGATTAGCTGGCTAGCCAGGTACATTTTAGTTTAGTTTGCACCAATCCTGCAGGCACGTGCAGAGGGGGGTGCGATGGGTGCTTGAGCACCTGCCTCTTTTCCCCTTGATGCCCAAAGTGCCTTTTTGTCAAGGCAATTTTTTTTTTTTTTGTAATTAAACACCATTTTGTGAAGGTCTGCCCAATCTAACTATTAGTAAAATTAATGAATAATAATAAATAATAAATAAATAATTTAGCCGTAAATAAAATTATCCACATAATTATGACCTTTCACCTGACGATCTCATCCGGGACGATCCCTTACATTCAGACACTTTTAATTTAGCACACTACCAGGATGCCTTCATAACGTCCGTAGCTGCCAAGTGCAGTTCTCAGCGGAGCGGTGTGCTTGTATTCTTATATTATTAAATTATTATTATTTTACAAGAACGGCGTGAAGAGAGCATGCACAGATGTTGTTTATATTGCTGTTTGTAGCCTGTGGAAGTAAGGTTAGCTGCAGCAAGGGGCTATAATATTTTTGTTCCATATTTTCCTAATGACAATTGTATGATCGGTTTATAAAGGCTACTATGAGCACCTTTCCCCATTTTTATCACAGAATAAGGCAGGAAATATATTTTGTAGTTTCTATAGGCTAATAAATGATATGTCAATCAGTACTGCATTATTCATATAGTTTATTTATTACCTGGAGATAACTTGAAAAACACACATAAACTGTATATATTTTTGCAGTCGTGTGTTTATTGTCTTCACATTTTTTTCTACTTTTTATTCAGCTTTTTATTCAGCTTTGATATAGCTACAGCTATAGCAGATGCGTGTGACCATAGTAGGGATTCCCATGCAAAGTCATAAGGGATTCCTTCTCTGAATCTGTTTGGATTTTTTCCCGACGTCCAATCCGGACTCGAGTATGAATTAAACACACACTACATCCAGATATTCACTTCTCATTTGGATATGAATAAAACATCAGGTCATGCATAGACTATCAATATGGTCTCTTTGAATTTAAATCTAGATTTAAATCTAGAAACCTCTCCGTGAACACACCTGCCCGAATAAAGTGCGGGGGACGAATTTACAATTCATTAAAATTAAATATTTATTAAATATAATGCAGCTAATGTTCTACACACAGCAATATAAACAAAGGTGCCTGTTTTCTTTCGTTCTTGCTGTTTGATTGGGGAAAGTTTAAAGGGCGTCGATGGGTCTTGTCTTTATGTTATCTGACTAAAAAATTATTACTTTGAACTTTTTATTATTACAGTATTTATTTAAAAAACGTAGAGTGCCTTAAAAATAATTATCACTACACTGATAAAACAGGCTTATACTGATTTTCTCATCCTCCGATTTATACTTATCAATTCTGTTTTTATTATCATTATTATTCAAAAAATGAATAAATTCAGAACATGATTAGAATATAATTCTATTTTAAATAAGACAGAAATATTTTGTTCTACAACAACAACAGTAGTGTTTACAACAGCACAACCCACCATACCGGTAAGCTCACATAATAATAATAACAATAATAATAATAATAACAGTCCTAATATAATTCCGCTCCTAATTCCAGAGTGATTAAGAGGTGCAAATAAAATTTCTTTAACTTTTAAACTTAAAATGGTCTTTTCTGTTCTGTTTCTTTTTCAAAACTGCATCACGGCATTTGTTGCTGTATCAATACAGAAGCATCTGTTTCGATACACGTCTCAGCAAGTAGTACAGCCCTATTAAAAGACGTGCTCCATGTGCCCCTTTTATACTTTGAGCACCTGCCCCTCCAAAGGTCTCTGCATGGCCCTGCAATCCTGGGTTTTAGGTACCGAAAGGGTATGAAAGTGGCTTGGCTTTTAGTAGCGTTCATTGCCATAGTACCTTACACTCCACAGCTAACCTGCGTGGCAAGTTATTTTCTGGGAAAGAGATCTTAAACTAAAATTGGACCAATCAGATGTGAGCAAAGTGAAACATGTCTGACACAAAAAAGTCAATCCTCCAGTTTCTCTTTCTCCAAATTAAAGGTCACTATACAGTTTTAAAAAATGTCTGGCTTTAATGATAATTAATTATTGATAATTATTGTATATGACTTGTTTAATTATTATATGGTTTATATTATTATTAATCAATCACACACAAATAATTTTTGTTTAACAATAATTATAAACCATTTATTTTAAATGAATATTAATTTATAGATCATATGTAATATAAATAATTCAACAGATAAATAAATCAATAGATAACTCTTTAAAAATGACTACATGTGAGACTTCTCGTTCCACCACCCCACCAAGTGACAGTGCATGTTTGAGTTCTCTTATCGCTTAAATTAAACGATATAAACTAACTTCACAAGTTTCACTTGCGACTGCACTGATAGAGCAAGTAAGTTCTTTTATTTGTCTTCTTCATGGACAACACTTTAGTGTAAATTTACTTTAGTGTTTCAGTTGTTAAGTGTAGAGTTTTGAATCTCGCTGGCTCTCTCGCGAGAAGTGAATCACACTTGCTCTATGTTGCAAGGCATGTGATTGGCTGTTCGCCACTAATGTCACAATTTCTGGCACACGTCCCCCCCCCCCCCCACAAAACTCAGGATCAAAGCCAAAGTGACAAGAAAGTGAATGTCAAGCATCATGGTACCAACAACGCTGGATTGGAGTGGTTTGAGTTTGTTTACTCGAATAATACGGTAAATATGAGGGGGGGGGGGGGGGGGGGGGGGGGGGGGGGGGGGGGGGGGGATTTGTTTAACTACCATCATGGTACAGGCCCATGGTCAGGCATAATTGATTTATTAAACAAACAGATTAAAACTTTTGTCTGATGTTATATACTGAAATAAACAAAATAATCTGATTATTCTGATGATGCCATCAAACATTAAAGTTGTTAGCTTCTGTGTAAAAATATAAAGGATTTTCAAGCAAACATAATTACAAGTCGAGAAAGTGTATTATTATAAATACATATTGTGTTTGTTCTGTAAATCGTTGTTACTTTTTAAATAGAGACAAACAGCTTCTGTTGCCACCTCAAGAGTATAGTGGATATGTATCATAATTGGTTAAATTAATCATGTTACAGTTTCCAACACAACTGGCCACTCTTAGCACAAAATATTTTGTTTCTGATATTTGTATTTTGTAGATACAAATAGTAGTTACAAGTGTACTTCAAAGATTCTGAGACCCCTCTTCTTCTACATATATACTCTTAACTTTGACATATTGGATAGTGGATTTCTCAGCATGAATGAAAGAACAGCCAATTCACCATCACAACAATCCGTCATTCGGATGAGACATTAAACTGAGGTCCTGACTCTCTGTGGTCATTAAAAATCCCAGGATGTCTTTCGAAAAGAGTAGAGGTGTGACCTCGGCATCCTGGCCAAATTTGCCCATTGGCCTCTGATCATCATGGCCTCATAACAATCCCCATATCTGCTGATTGACTTCATCACTCTGTCTCCTCTCCACCAACAAAGCTGGTGTGTGGTGGGCGTTCTGGAGCAATATGGCTGCCATCGCATTATCCAGGTGGATGCTGCACACTGGTGGTGGTTTTTTTGTAGGTATTGTTGTGTAGATACCCCCTGACAATGTAAAGCGCTTTGAGTGCCTAGAAAAGCGCTATATAAATGGAATGAATGAATTAATTTTAAAAAATAATTAATAATTAATTAACAGCATCCACCAGCAAACTTTTACCGTCCAGGTCATAATTATCAACAATAATCCCAAATCTTGGGGTAATCTTTTTATGATGAGCTGACGATGAGCAGGTTTGCATTGCACAACATCGGGATTATCAGGCCCTTCCTAACTGGACATGCTCCACAACACTTTGCCCAGGCTTGTCATTACTAGACTGGACTATTTCAATGATCTTCTGGCTAGACTTACAACATGTGCAAACAAAATTCAACAAATGATCTAGAATGCAGCAACATGATTTAGTCTCACTGCACTGGCTACCAGTTGCTGCTTGCATCAAAATTCAAGATATTAATGTCTGCGTACAGAACAGCCACAGGCTCCACACATTTCAACCTGCAACAGCCTCTTATAAGTCTACATCCCCGTCAGAGGCCTGTGATCAGCGCGTGAGTGCCCCCTTGTGATGCCATGACAGAAAGGCACAAAATCACTTTCCAGAACATTCTTGTTTACTGGTCCTTGCTGGTGGAATGGTCTTTTCTAACCTTATACTGGAAAGCCCAATCATCCGTGATGATATTCAAGAAAGAGCTGAAAACGAATCTCTTCTGCAATCTTGCTGACCCTTAAAAACAAACTCTTCTTCTTTGCTTTCTCTATTTCTTACATAATGTCCTGTTCTGCAGTGAGTACAAAAAGTATACATATGCCTATTAAAATGGCATCTTATTGAGATAAAAATTAATCCAAGTAAAATTATGTAATCTTTTCTAATTAATTAGTCCTATTGTCTCCACTTGTTGATGATGGGCTTCATAGTATTTCCATGACACATCTCGTGTCTTGGAAATACTTTTGGTCCATTCTCCTGATTGGTACCTTATCACACTGAGATCCCAAGACACCCTTTATAAGCTCCTCGCAGACCATGGCTTTAGCGATAAAATGTGACCAAGGATATGCCAAGATAATCCTACAAATAACTGCTATTTTTTTTAATTCAGGGTTAATCAGAATCACTTAAATGATGACTGTAGTATTATAATTACTTTTTAGTCTAAATGTGATTTATTTAATTCTACACTCTAAAAAATGCTGGGTTGTTTCAACCCAACTTTGGGTCAAGTATGGCCTAACCCAACTTTTGGGTTAAACATGTAATTTAAAAATTTAACCCAATGGTTGGGTTAGTCCATATTTGACCCAAAGTTGGGTTGAAACAACCCAGCATTTTTTAGAGTGTAAACACAGTGCAATGTTTTATTATAAAATTGTGTGTACATTAATGGGTAAACATTATTTGATGCCCTGTTTAGACATTCTGTTGAGTAACTTTGCAACTAAGGCAACAACCAGTCATTAGAGTATCAGTGAGACTTTCTGCTCATATCTACAAACCCTTTTTGATTGACCCTAACACGAAATTTTTACTGACTATAAGTAACTTTGCAACTTTTGCTTTACTAATAAATTCTTTACTTACAGTTAACACCATGTCTAAAGGGGATCATCACAACAGTGTAACCCATTTATGCAACCAGGTAATTTTAGGTTTTTATTTTCCCTTAGTTTCTGTTTGTTTATTAAATTCTGTTAGTTTAATATTACATTAAAGGTAGAACATTATCTGACATGTGTAACAGATCGGCCAGGCTCCGCCACCACCCAATCACAACAATCCCTCTCACCTGAGTTCTGAGCACCTGCACCTGTCACCAATCAAGCACCTCATTACCAGCCTGCATAAAAGCACACACCTCAGACACCCTCACTCTCACTTGTTGTATTACTCATTTGTAAGTCAGATGTAAACGTAATTACATATAAGTATTGTACTCAGAGTTGAAACTGAAATGCAAATAATTTAATGCACTGTACTTTCAGGATCAACATATTGGCATGATAAACATTTTTTGCCCCTGACAATTCTTCCTTAGTTTAAAATTGAGTTTGAAATGTGTACCTTTTGGTCTTTCTCTGAATGATAACTTTATATAGGGATCTCTCTTGTTGGTCAAGTTTTAATGAGTTCATGCAATTCAGACACTGTGGCATTTCAAAATTTCTTCATCACAGGATCTGTAAAAGGAAAAATAATTGAGTGGCGTTTTTGAATACCATATCTCTTACAATTTGCATAGATAGTCATTAGAATTGATCTGACTGTTCTCAGTTTATTTACATATTAAAGCTTTGATTATACCCTTATGAAGCTACACATGAGCATCTATTTTTATCCTTTTGTCTGTCCAATATACAGTACTCTGTCTTACATTGAACCTAAGGTTAGAAGTCGTCCAGCAACACCGCTTACAGTAAACAGAGTTCAATCCCAAAGTCACTGACATTGTTATTAATATAGTTGGACCTTATGTTGAGGTGCCAGAACTGTATTGCTTTCCAATGACCAGATGTGTGCCCACGGCAGGCCAGTGTCCCAGGGGAGAGATGCCCAACACCTGGCACACTTCCTAAATGTTTATTAGTATTCAACCTTTCTAAACAGATATAGAAGAAACCTACATAAATAAATAAATATAGGATAGATTGGAGTCATTTATGTTCTTAGGCCATTCCATGAAAAAACCAACAGCACAATCTAGTGTTCATAACATGTAGCGCAGTCTACAGAGAAACTAGTAATATCTAATATTTAGTACAATTACACCTTCAACTTCACCACTGCAGGATTACTCGATATAAATTACCCCTTTGACTGTGGGCCATCAAAAATATCAGTTGACTGGACTTATGGAATACCAATTCTACAGAGCAAACTTAAGGTAAGTTGCATCAACCCAGTCTCTTTCTACTGCGTATCTATACCACGAGTTTGCATTATCATTCGGCGTAGTATTTACACGCCAAATGTATTAAAGTCAACGTCATCATCGTCCCGCCCCTTAAATCTTACGAAGATTCACGATTTCCTCTCGTGTAGATGCCGAAGCCGCATACTGTATGCAGACATCTTTATTTAGAATTTTTATATTTTTTTACACAGAGCTATTGTATAACTTATTATCTCTAGTGGGGACGAATGTTGCTACCACCAACATTACACTGAGCTTGCACATGAATAGTCCAGTGATTGTTTTTACAGTTTAATTCTGAACAATCCACTTCCGACAGGGAAAGAAAAATGCAAGCAGAAGCTATAATTAATTCAATATGAATAATTTATTCTAGTTATAATATTTATATCTGTCTGCTTTATTTAATCTGCTCTCTGCTTTTGTTTTTTGGCTTGTGTTTAATGTTAACCGCATTTTTGTATCTTGTAATTAAAACCAACAACGACAACAACAATAATAATAAATGAATGAATAAATTAAAAAGTGCATTGCCCTGAGTTTTAGTCCGTCGCTGCTCCAGGAACCACCCACTGCCGCTTGGAAAACAAGCAAATGTTTAAACCTCTTTCCGCGTCCTCATCATTATCCCGCCCCCTCATGTACAGCGCTCAATTTCTCTTCCTGCGACCTCGTGGATTGTCGAAGCTGTCAATCATCAGAACACAAAAGTAAGTATTTAGAAAAAAAATAGGCCAAAATAAAATAAAATTATAAAATAAAAAAGTATCAGTTCATGTTAACCCAAATTATTGTTAATGTAAGTGCTAAAAGCTTCCGATATCTAATGCGTGTCAAGCGGTCAGCATTAAACGTTATTCTCTAATAGTAATAATAAATTAATAAAAAGTCAAATGACCTGATTTTCAGCTGCTTTAGGCACCACCCACTCCCGCTTGGAAACCAATCAGATGTTTAAACATTTTTTTTAGCGCTATCATCATTTTCCCGCCCCCTCATTTTAAACGGTCACGGTGCTCAAGTTCACCTCGCGTATCGTCAATTAAGTCTTTGTTGTCAATCATCAGAATTCACAAGTAAGTAATTAGCAAAAAACGGGTGGAAAAAGTATCAGTTCTTGCTAACTCAAATTATTGTAAATGCAAGTAATCAAACTTTATTCTCTTAAGTGAGCATGCACATGTAGGCCCAACGCTGTCAGGCGGTTAATGCCAGTTTTATAATAATTTCTCATTAAATGTTTTAGTATAAAATTTCTTGTGAGGGTCAAATGTGCGCAACAATTACTTTTTATTGATGCATCATATGTTTTTTGGTTACGTTATGATGAGATCACACTATTGTATGTCCATGCCAGGCATTACGTGTAGATCACAGATGTGTGGATTGGATTTTAACAGCCCTACACAATCATCACATACTTTTTAGGGTGTTTATCTTGGCCATCCCCTTGAATACTTTTTGTCTGATACTGAAAATAAATTATCTTAAGTATGTATTTTTGAGTGGTTATATATATATTTTATATATATATATATATATATATATATAACCACTTGTTTTCCAGTGTACCTTTTGGAAAAAGGCTTTTAAAAACCAAATCTTGTTTTTTTTTCTCTGTAAAACACATTTTGACTTCAATTATGTTCATATTGCATATTTTTCCCATTTTAATTTTTGTTTTGAAAGTATGATAAAAACTGGTAAAATGTACCAACAATCACTTTTAAAAAATATACACTTTTTGATATACCATAAAAAAATTAAAAAACAGGTAGCCCATCTGAATTAGAACATTTAGGCTATCCATCTAATAATAGCCTACCAAAATCTTATTAACAGCAGAAGTTAAATCTTACTGTAGTCTTCAAAGCCGGGTACGTCTTACGTTTTAAAAAAATCACAACGAGAGTTGGTTCCTCGGCTACGTGACAGTACACTCATGCAGCTGTAAGGTTTTAGTGATGTCCGGTTCACGAACGAATCGTTCGATTTAACCGGATCTTCTTAGTGAACCAGTCTAACCAGTTCACCAAATCGAACTGAATTGTTTGAAACGGTTCACGTCTCCAGTAAGCATTAATCTACAAATTACTTAAGTTATTCACTTTTTTTTTATGTAGCTGACACTCCCTCTGAGTCGAAATAAACCAATATCCCGGAGTAATTTATTTTCTCAAACAGTACACTGACTGAACTGCTGTGAAGAGAGAACTGAAGATGAACACGAGCAGAGCAGCCAGATAACGAACATACAAGCCCACTGCTGGAGCGGTTCTCATTCTCGAGTCAAGAACCGGTTGCATCGGTTTTTGGATCACCAGTACACTGAACCTAGAACCGTTTCTTTTGGACATGTCCGATTTGAGAACCGATGAGTTGATGATACTGTGCATGCGTGATTCAGCGTGAAGCTACTGAACAGATTGCCTACTATGACTGACACGGCACGTCTGAACCGAACTGGTTCTTTTGTACAACTGATTCTGTGCTAATGTTATGTAAACCGAAGACTTGAATTAAGGGCAATCCGGCGAAACGTAAGTTTATTTAATTACAAATAAACCGTAATGGATTATACATAGTAAGTGGAGCATAGTTTCTGCGCTGATGAAGACTAATTTATTGACGTCATAGCTGTAAAACATCCTAGTTTGCAGATCACTGCTTGTATATGTGTTGATGCTTTAGATACATAAATCCAAATTGTAAGAAACGTATCAGGTTATAATGATGTTTTAATTGACTGATGTTACGATTACTGACTTTATATTTGAATGTGTATTAAGCCCCGCTATAGACTTAAAACGCCATTACGGTCCTCGCCAATGACGTCATTACGTCGATCGTAAAAAGGAACCGGTGAAACGCTTTTTTTTTTTGAAGCCGGTTTTATTGAATCGAATGTCCTCAAGAACCGGTTTCGTGTACAATAACGAACTACTTCCATCACTATAAGGTTTACTTGTGATCTTTACAACACGCATTACATTTCGTATTTCATGGCACACTCGTTTTATTGCGTATTTGGCGCCACCTATTGTTGAGGGTGTATTATTGACATGTCAAAGTCAAGACCCTGAATATAAGACGACTAACGGGAAGTTCCTAATCTTTCCATGCATTATTTTTTTTTTCCTTTTTGTTTTCTCGTTATAACGACTTAATTCTCTCGTTATATCGACATAACGAGAGTTGTTTTCTCGTTATAACGACTTCATTTTCTCGTTATAATCGACATAACGAGAGTTGTTTTCTCGTTATCACGACTTAATTTTCTCGTTATATCGACATATGTTGTTTTCTCGTTATAACGACTTAATTTTGTTGTGATCTCGACAAAGTTTTTTTTTTTACAATGATTGTTTGATCTACTGTTGTTATAGTAACGAACTCAATCTGATGGACAGATAAACCATGTGCTCTTACTGTAGCCTGTCGTGGATATTTCAGCTAATTTTGCTTCGCCTAGTAATACGTCTACAATACAAAAATAAAGGCTTATCAATCACGGTTGATATTTCCAGAGACGGTACGCTAAACATGTGTTTGTGTAATTACCATGTTTAAGGTTAAAGCAACACCGCAAACACAGGCGGAGTTCCTTCAGGATGCAGAACTATTCTAAATTTTTTTAGAGCTGCTTGGATTCAACTCATTTTCAATTTTCCTTTTATTTGAAAGAAATTATATATAATTTGTAATTTTTAGTAGTACGCTTAATATGCGTTACTGGGGGGGGGGGGGGATAGCCTGTGCTTTACAAGCTTCTGTTTGAACATGGCGTGTCATGTGTGTTATGTGTATATTGTGTGTGTGTGTGTGTGCTTTGTGAGGTTCCACAAAGAAATTAAAACACAAAAGTTACAACACTGTAGAACATCACTGAATTAAATTAGCCGATACACTTTACACATAAATCACATTTCTTATCAATATACGTTTAATGATTAACAATAAAGATTAATAATTAGGAAAAGAGGCACATTACAAATAGCCTACGTCGTTGAAGCCTGTCCTACTGTAGATAAACAGAACATCCCCGCTTATTAACTAACAATAATTTACCTCAAAGAAGCACAAATAAAGATATAGGTGCAAACAGAATCCAGTGACGTCAACCTTGGTTTTAATAAGCAGTTATTTTTTTATGACACAGAACGCGTTGGTGAAACTTATGTATCTAGCAAGAACTTAATACACAAAAGAGTCATATTAAAGCATTTAACATTTATGAATGAATTCAATGTCAGTAGCCTAATGAACAATACTGAACAAATTATAGCGATCACGAGGTCGTTCATATTCTATCCCAAAAGCGTACAGTAAAGTGGAAATACAGCATAGCCTACAACACCCCATCAGTTATAGTCAGGTCAATAGTGCCACCTGTTGGCGCAGTTTTGTAACTTGGAGAACAACTTTTTTTATGTCGATATAACGAGAAAATTAATGTTGTTATAACGAGAAAACAACTCTCTTTATGTCGATATAACGAGAAAATAAGACGTTATAACGAGAAAACAACTCTCGTAAAGTCGATAAAGAGAAAATTAAGTCGTTATAATGAGAAAACAAGAAGGGAAAAAAAAAAAATGCATGGCCGCTTAGAACTTCCTCTACTCCGCTTTTTTCAGATGTTTCCAAGAAAAAACATCGTCTATATTCGGGTCAATAACAGTATATATATATATATCGTATATATATATATCTATATATATATATATATACACACAGTCAAACCAAAATGTATTCAGACACCTTGAACATTTAATTCATTAATACAGTTTATTCACTATAGTTTAAAAAAAATGGTAATAAAATATGACAAGAACTGAGTTAAACTGTGTCAGAACAAATTAGTCTTGATAATGTCAGATAACAATTAAGGAAAACAATGTCAGGTCAAAGTGTCTGAATAATTTCTGGTTCCAAATTTTTATAAATTTTACTGGTAGTCCACTATATGAAACATTTTTGAGTATAATATGTCACAGTTTACTTTATTTTCCTCACTTACATAAATTAACTATAGTGTCCCGCACCCACTAGTAAATATACCATAAAGATAAAAATGTCTGAATAATTTTTGTTTGCCACTGTATATATATATATTATATATATATATATGTAGGTATGTGATGTCTGTCTGTCCGGTATTGCCTATCAATTTATTCTTTTTGTTTTTGTATAGTCCAAATGCCAGGTTCAACCTTACGCCAGTGTCCACACTGCCAGATCAAGATGAACTGCCGACACCGGTCCTGTGTTAAGGTGATTGTGCATAACTAACACTGTTTCTTTATATGGCATTGCATTTATTTTAATCCTCAATGTATTTCTGTTTTTCTTTTTGTAGTGTGGAAAATTGCTTGATTTTAAATATAATCAAACCGTGCGTTTGGCAAAATTCCGTGACCAAGCCCATCAGAAAATCACGGAATCAGTCAAAAGTCCTTGACAATTTAGCCATCATGGTAAGCAATTGTTCAGCATCCTAATTTCATTACCTCACAAGTTGTGTTTTTGGATACTGTTGAATGTTGACAGTGTGAATAGCCTTTTAGAATTTTTGTATGGTATAATATAAATAATAAGCCTGGACATTTTTAAAAAATCTCTGTTTTTGTGTTTAAGCAAAAAAAAAAAAAAAACATGCTGGCTTGGAGTGACACGTGGCTATGCAGATTTTTAAAACCGTTTCTTTCAGAATTATTAACCATTTTTATAAGCTGTACTATTGGACATTCTGATATTTTAGATGGAAAAGCTTAAAGCTCTGGGATATGTTCCTCTTCTTCTCCTGGGGAAATGTTCAAAGGCCCATAAGTGGACAGCAGAGGTCCAGTGTCCCTTTGAGTTCCCACCTGAGGGACATAAGGTGATGGAAAAAATGCTCATACTCTTTGATCATATTTTACAAGGTAAATCATATTTGCAAGTACTGATACTTAAATGTTTGTCTAATATTTAATATGTACAGTAAGTTCTGTAGCTATACAAGTTTCTATGTTAAACTGCACTTTATTTTTTTTAATGTATTTTAATTTGACTTTAATGGTACTTTTTAAGGTTTGAGTCCAGAAAAAGAACCAGAAGTCACAGAAGGTAATGAAGAACAACAAATAGAAAGTGGGAAGGAAGAACCAGAGAGGCCTGTTGAGGAACAGAGATTCAAAAGTCCAGAAAAAGAACAAGAGGACACAGAGGGTGATAGGACAGAGTCCAGACTTAAAAGAGGTTGTAGGAGATGAAGAGGACATTTTATCAGAGAACAATGTAGAAGTGAGGATGAAGGGAAGATTGGAGGATAAAGAGCATATCGAAAGGCAACAGACAGAAAGTGGGGGGAAGAACCAGAGAGACCTGTTGAGGAAGAAAGAGAGATGAAAGTGACTAAAATGACTACACAGACAAAGGAGATGAAGAAACAGGCAGAGAAAAGAAAGATTATTGCACTTAAGATGGATTAAATGGAAGACAGAAGAGAGATAGAGGGTGTCATATTAAAACCAGATTGGTGAGTAGAAAAAGATGGGGTGAAGCAAAGACTCTAGATATAGGAAAATGTTACACTCCTATTACTCATTAATGTGAGAGTGTAACGCACAACATGGCAAATTAGTCCCACCTTCTAAATAAAAGAGCAAATCGTTGATTCGAAAAATCACCACGTCATCCCAACTGCTTTTAGAAGCGCCGGTTGCTCATTAGCTGCTGCAGTCTGAAAAGTACTTTTTTTTTTAAAAAACTGCTTTATGAACATAGTTAAAAAATTATGAGACCGTTGTTGTAGAATTTTATTGGTGATTTCAAATATGAAATGTGATTATAATATTCGTGAACAGTTTGAGAATTTGATGTTACCCCATTCAGAGAGATATGAGCTGCACTTGGATGCCCAAGAGGCATTTCAAAGTAACCTTTCAGTACTCCCATTACTCTGACCTGCAGCTAACCCCTGTCTCTGTTTTTGTGCTGGTGGTGGTGTTGTACCACAGTAATGCCACATGAGGATGGTGGGACGGTGGCTTTCAATGGTGCTTTGTTAAAAGTTTTTGTTGAGTTACGTTAAATGCTTAAAAAATTTAATAAGTGATGTAATGGCGTGTAAAGATGGAAATGTTATGATGATTTGTTTTGTAATTGGCTCTTTTTTTCTTACATAATTCACAGGGACGTAAAGAGGTGTTGGTGCATTGATTGCCATGTCCATCCTGGTAAGAATAAGTAAACCTACATGGCAACTTAAATCACCACTGTAATTTTCTCATTTATTGGTTGTTGTTTTTTTAAACTTTTTTCCAGTAAGAACAAGAAGACATAGGTCCACTGTCCCACGCTGGTCAGCCTGAATGAATCATGTTCAAGATTAGCTTTCACTCAATGTTATTAATTCGCGTCGATTTAGGGCATGATGACAGTTTTTGTTTTTTTTTGAGCCACAGTTTCTGTTATAGTGGACAAATAAAGTTTTGTGTTTTCACTGTCAATTTACATCTTTTTACCTTTAAAAAAAAAAAACTCCTGCAGAGTTCAGTTCCAACCCTGATCAAACAAGCTAAACTCTGCATGAATGTTAGTTATCTCGTCGAGGACAGGGGTTGGGCACCCCTGGACTAGAGGCTAGATGTACAAGCTGTATTATATTGTCATATATTAACACATTGACACAGACTGCTCTGTAAAAAAAAAAAAAAAAAACCAAATGGGCTCGCGTGAACTTAGTGATGGGGGGGGGGGGGGGGGGGGAATATAGAAAGTGAAGTACCACTACTGCATAAGATATTTAGTAAATGCCATAGTAGAAATATAAAAAATGTACCCTTGTATAGTCAAACAATGCTTTTAATAATACAAAACAGAAGTTTTTCAAATAAGTTTTTACACGTCCCTTCTGAGTAAGTTAAATTGTGACAAAGTTATAGTTAAGATGAGAAATTGTGAGAGGAAAAAACTTTTGTAAAAATATTATTTGCAGTCTATAACTTATCCCATAAATTCTCTTTTTTTTTTTATGTTATCCAATGCTGTTTCAAAGGGGTTTCGGTTACATATTACTTTATCAATCTGCCCAGACTGCCAGATAAATGTTTTTCTTTTATTTTATTTCCCTTTCCCTTTCCCTTCCCCTTTTCTTTTTTTCTTTTCTTCATAGTGGCACAAACTGGAGAAGTACCTGGCTGACAGAGGTTGCTTTTCTGGGCACTTATGTTTGTCTTTAAACAGTTTGACATATCAATAAACACTGGGAAATGACTAAAAATGTGTGCATTCATTATGCCTTTTATTTTTATTTGTGTAAGTGTAATGCATCTGTTTAAATGGGTTGTCATTGGCTCTGATCTTCCCTTGGCATCTGTAGGTTTCGCTGTGTTTGGACAATCTTTTGACCCATATTTAAAAACGTTTAATGTTGCAAAGTACGTTTTGCTGTTATTACGTCAGTAATACATTGTTAACAAAGCGGTGTTGCTATGTTGTAAGAACTTACCCCTTTACCGAGATCCTAACCCTAAGCATAACTTCATTGAACTACAAATAACAGCGCCTTGTTTTTCGTGTTCCATTGGTATAATGGCAGAGGCTTATGGGTAATGTAGTTTAAAACTTTTAATAATGAAATGGGGGGGGGGGGTGCGGGGGGGGGGGGGTGGGGGGGGTTACTAATCTTAATAAGGCAAAGGGATATTAATCATGTTCATTGTGCAAACTTCTATGACATTTGAGAGACAGGCTGAAATTTGATATTTTATTATAAGCACTTTTTAAAACACCTTTGTGCTACCTTTTTATATGTAGCCTATTTGGAAACTGTGTCCAACTTCATTTAGTAAACATAGCATACGTAGTTGTCATGGCAATTTTGATTCACAGTCATTTGAAATGTGCCCCTTTTTTTTTTTTTGCTTTTCCAGGAGACTCTACTGGGCTCCTGAGGGTGGAAGGGCAATAAAACATACACAGATGTATTCTCATCATGGACAACAAAGTGTGTTGAGTCACAATATATTGTCTTTTGCATCGAACTTAAACTGTCTATTATGTAAGTTGTTGCAGAGTCTCCGGCAGTCATAGAACAAGAATGAGACCCCCAAAAATCATCATAAATTGCCGGGCATCTTGAAATGGCTTTTTCCATTTATATTTCATTAGAAGCCGGCAAGACAATACTACAGTGTTGACAGTAAACAAAGACACCATTAAACAAAAAGCCTACTTATTATATACATTCAGAAGGTCTGTCTCCTCTCCTAGGTTTGTGAATAGCACGCAGATTAGCCACTAGTCATAAGTTCTATCACTGAAAATCTCTTCGGCAAAACCCAGCATTTTGATCACATGGATTTGACATAAATAATTTTGCATGTTTAGTGGCTCAAATTGCAAGCATTGTGCTAGCTTTTGACTGAATCCGAAGGAAACATTATATTTGTAATATCACTGTAGGTGCATTTAACCATGTATTACTGTCTTTTGAAGGTTTTGTCTTTTAACTCACATTTTAACAAATCGAGGAGACAGAAATGTGACGGAAAACCGAGAAGGAACAGGATATGCAAATTCACGTCATTTCATTCATAGTTTAGCATGAATTGGCGCGTTTCTGCACCGAAAATTTGTAGATGAACGCTCTTTACTAATAATATGATTTACATTGGAAGTAAGCCCTGATATTTGTGGTTCTAGTTAAGTCATAATAAAAGTAAATACTAATAATAATAATAATAATAATAATAGTTGTATTTTCTGATGTTCACTAATGGTCACATGACATGCAGATAAGCAAATCAAATATTTTTAAAATCTTTTTAGTGTTTAGTGATTGTTTTTATTTTCAAATTATTTCATTTGATTTCTTATTTTTTTAAATAGCTTTTCATTAAACTCACAAACCCATCTTGGAAACCTTGACAATGTAAAAGGTAATGCACTTCATGCTGTTGATAACAAAGAATGGAATATATTCATACATTTTACTTTTATCTTTGTATTTTTATATCAATAATGTACAAGATTATCCTATTGAAATCAATGTGATAAATGAGTTGGGTCAAAATTAATCAAAACGTAGTCAATTATATTACCTTAAATGTGTAATGTAATGGATTATGTAAAAAAATATATACAATTTGTCATGTAATTTGGAATCAGTAACAATACTATAATTTGTAAGCAGCTGCAGCTCGTCTATGTTATAGTATTTATCAGAACAATATGCATTATTCAAGAGAATATACTGCAGAATTATCTGCACATCACATGCAAGACCTGCCTGATCAGAGATGAAATCAAGGAGATAAAAAGACAAGACTGTTTTTGTAGATCACTGTACAAGTATTTTATTTTGCTTACAGTAAAGGAAAAAAACTATTATTAGGTGAAAACTTTACATACTGTATCCTTATTTTCTTTCTATCAATGTAAGATATGTACACACTGCAAAACACCCCCACATATATACACTGCATAGTCCCATGAGAGCTAAGGAAAATGGAAATAATAGAAAATAATTAATAGGGATGGCGGATGTATGGCTGCCTATAATAATTGCACTATAAAAATGCTTGGAGTGAAACACCTGTCTTACATACACAAACACACTCAAAGGTTCAAAAATAATAGTCAAAACTTGTACTGCTGAACCTTAATTTTATTTTCATTAGGATAAGAAAATATTAAATAAATTCTATGTTAATATGCTAAAATGTTTCTCACAGTAACCTTTTTTTTTTTTCTTTACAGGGCTTATTTAATATCGTTCATCCATCTATCTGTCTACTCGAACAAGGACACAAACACAACAACCACCACAATCTACCAACAAAATCTACACACACACACTACCATACCAACGGAAACAACAACAACTCTAAAAACAACAACCAATAACAAACCAAAACCCAACACCCTCTACACCCAACTACCAAACTCACAACAAATAAACCAAAAACACAACTACCACAACCCCAAACACTCTACTAACCACAAAAAAAACAAAAAAAAAACCAACCCACCAACACAAAACCGCAACCATCACAACCAACAAAACAGAAGAACTAAATACCGCTAAAAATATACTCTAACACCAAATCTACAAACACAACTATGCACTAAAACCACATAAAAATCTAAAAAACCAAAAACAGCTAAAATATCACAATACGTCTAACCTAAAACCAAAAAATCTATAACCCATACTCTACCACCATAAACATCTACACAACCCATATCGACAACCCCAAAATACAACAACCACCTACGTTCTCCATAAATACTAACTTCTACACCCTATACCTAACCCACTAGGCTAACGCCAAACAACCTAACAACACCTAACATCTCTCCACAACACAACAAATAAAACTAGCACCTCTAAACACAGCAATGACACCCACACAGCTACAAGAGACATTTAATAAACCGACTCTAGGCAACCCACTAACCACAACCAAACAAAACAACCAATACCATCTAAACTACAAAAAAACGACCAAGTCTACCAATATATCTACCACAAAACCCTACACACCAGCTACAGCCTACATACCCAAACCCAAAAACCTACCTCATTCTAAAGACTAACACAAAACCACTAAACAACTACTAAAACAACACAATGCTACTATAAAAGCTACACAACCTAACAACACTAAACAACAACCTAACCAACAAAAAAAGATCGACAACTACTACACTACACAAACAACACTAATCTGCTACACACCTCTAACAAACAAACAACAAAAGCCCTATACCACACCATCTAAAACAACAGCCACACTACTAACAACACTCTACACACTCTAACAAACAAAACAACACACAACCACCAAACTTAACATCATATAAGACAAAACGATCAAACATCTAGAACATACTCTAAACAACCACCCAGGTCACCAGTAAAAGTCTAACAAACCCATACTAAAACACCTACCACCCCACACACCAACACAACAACACAAACCCACATAAACAACAAAATAACCATCTACCATAAACCACACTACACACCCCTAGAAAAGATAACAACAAACAAAACACCAACAACTACAACACCAAACTACAGCACCTAAAACCACAAGACAAAAACAAAACAACCAACACCAACAACAACAACAAAACATAACTACACAGCAACTATCTACAAAACCACCCCCGCGACCACACACTACTAAAACACACCAAACACCCACCTAAACCCTACCAAACCACCATAACGCCTACCCACAGACCCACACATTACAAACATAGCACACGTAAACATACAGCTAACCAACCCAACCAACACTAACAACACAAAAACACAAATCACACAACCATATGAAATAAAGCACATCAGAAAACCCCACACAGCGATCTACCTACGAACACCCCACAACCACAAACGTCACCCAGACCCTAAAACAAAGAATACTACAAAACCCAAAAACTCTACAACAAACACGCTAACATTTCAAGATTTTTTTTTTTTACAGCTTATTAAAATAGTTCTCCACTATCTGTCTACTCTACATGCTCAGGTTTAGTCCTCATCACTGTGTGTTTCATCAGAGCTGTAGTTTACTGCTTCCATTTCTTCATCCGAAATGTTATCAAATTGAAAGCTTTCTGATGCCTGTCCCAGAACACATTGTCGGTATAACATCCTAGCATTATTTTGCAAAAACTGAAGGTCTTCCAGTTTTCTCTTGAGAAGGCACAGTAGTCCATTGGAGCTCTCCTCCGATAGCTCGAAGTCAGTGTCTACACAAATAAGCAATGAAAACATTGAAGAGGATAAATGAAATCAATCCTAAATGTTTTAATTCCAGCAATGCATTGGTTACTGAATATTTGCTACTCACTGTTATTTTGTATTTTAATTGAGAGATCCCTCAGGGAACATTCAGCTTCCTTCAATGATTGCCAGTGTTGCTTGACCTCCATCACTATGATCTGCTCCTCCTCCTTCAGTCGGGTAAGCAACATGAACCGGTCAAAGACCATCTTCTTAGTTGAGAGGTTGCCATTACCTGCGATTAATGAAGGTCTTAAATTACCATCTTTTAAACACTGAGGACTGTATTAACACCAAACATTGTTTATCAAATACACTGACTTTTTTAAAGTTAATTACTAGTGTCAGGGCACCATGGCCACTGGAAATGATCAGCTGTGAGCAGTTCATCCTTGGAAGGAAGCTGGTGGACTGACTGTTCATTGAAGTCCTTAATGGCAGCTTCCAAGGTTGACTTGTCTTCATTAATTTTCCTCCTTATTTTGTGCCTTCTCTTGTTGCTATCTAATAAAGCAACAACATATATTATTATAAAAGCACTCAAGTTCATTCCTTAGCTATGTGAATTAAATTTATCATCATCTTATCTGACCTGTCCGATGGTACAGATTATTTTTCCTCAGCTTTATGCTGACATAAAGGCCTCGAATTTTTCCCTCAAGTCCAGCATCATCCTTTGCACTTGATACTATATCTCAAACAAATAAATTAGCCTTACAAATTTGATATATTCTGCCTTCTGTGTAAAACATTTATAATGGAAAAAATGTTATTACATAAAAAATAAAACAGGCCCTTCCAAATGTATTACCTGCGGCCCACTGCTGGACATCACTGACCCAATGCTGAATGTCTTCATCACTGACATTACGCTCAGCCTGTAGACTTGCAAAGCTCTTGCTTTCCACTTTCAGCCTTTCGGTTGTCTAAATACATATCAAAACACTTTTTTTCCCCAGACTCGGTCTGAATAATTTTTGGTCCCAAATTTGTATCAGTTTTACTGGTAGTCCACTGTATGAAGAATTTTTGGATATAATTAGTCACAGTTTACTTTATTTTGCTATCCTCACTTACATAAATAAACTAGTGTCCTGCACCCACTAGTAAAAAAATATATCAAAAATTATATCTGGTCTCTGAATAATAAGATAATAAGAACAAAAGGTATAAGAGTATATTAATGATTCTAACATAACACTAAGCCAAACACCAAAAAAACAACTACATATGTGTGTATGTACAACCATACACACATACATATTAATATATATATAATAATATATATATATATATACATACCCATTGATCAATTCAGTATATATATATTCTTTCATTTCCATTTAGTTTGTTGAAGTATTAAAATAAGTCAAATTAAATAAAACTAAAAACTTAAAAGACCTATACAGACATAATAAATTCAGACATAATTTAACTAAAATTAAAATAAATAACAAATATAAATAATACAAATCAGAAGACAGTAGTTTATCAGTAATCCTAAAAAATAACACTGCCAAACGTACATGCTAAAAAACAACAACTTACTTACACATAGTAAGAAATGGTTATAAAAACTGAAACAGAAGTGAAACAAGTAGTAGGAAAGAGGAGAAATAAAAAGCGATACTTATCCATTGCCGGTGTCCCTGCCCAGTGGAGTCGCACGGTAGAGTCGATAGAGCGGCTTAGTACTGTAATCACGCGCTTTGTTGTAATAATGCAGGGAACCACTCGTTATAAATCTCCTAACTGTGATATTTTCAGAAATAGATGTCGCGGTTTCTTTCATCTGAAACATGCTGCGATTTATATTCCAATGCCACTCATATAACGCAGAAACACTCAAGCAAGCGTAACACACGGCGGTAAAGTTAGTTTGACATTTGACATTCATTAGACATTCGGATTTTTCGCCAATTAAACTCTTTGCAGCTTTTATGTTTTGAGCCCAAACTAACTCAGATAGACATAAATATATGCCCTTTATGTTGCACAAAGCTTAATTTCTAGGAATTAAAAAAAATTAAATTAACGATTTAAATGAATTAAACAATTTAACTACGTGACATAATATAAAACCAATACTAAAATGCTCGGGGAAACACCTGTTATCGCACAAAGCTCCGTTTCTGGAATTACAATTTTATGTTTTTTTTTAATAATTTTACAACTTTTAATGTGTGCAATAATATAAATCCATTAAACGACAACACCATTTGATCTAAAGGTATCAAACCAACTGTAAAATATTCAGAATATTATTCCCTATAATGCACAAGGCTTGGTTTTTCAGATTATGCCTTTACTGTTTTTATATATAGCACTGGATCCATATTTTTTATATGTTTATTGTACTGTACCCACTTAAATTAATTAAATTCTGACACAGTTTGAGATAAAGGTATCAAAACAACTATACAAATATCTAAATATTATTCAATTTAATGCACAAGGCTTGTTTTTTCAGATTATGCCTTTATTGTTTTTATATATAGCACTGAAACCATATTTTTTATATGTTTTATATACTGTACACACTTAAATTAATTAAACTCTGACACAATTTTAGATAAAGGTATCAAACCAACTGTAGCCTGTGTCAGATGTCAAACACGTCGCAAGTTCCTCGTCCTCGCACTCCGGCTGTCTGCTCCCCGCGCCTCTCGCCTCGATCGTGTTTCTTGGTTTTTCAGATTCATCCTTTACTTTTTTTAGAATTCCCCCTTCTAGGCTCCCTCGCGGGTGCGTATGCGGTGTTGGGTGAACATGTGTGGGAGGCACCTAGTCACGGCAGTGTTCAAAGTGATCCAGTCCACGTACCCACTTAATTACTAAACTCTGACACCGTTGTGGAGATAAAGGTAATCAAACACTATAAAAAATCTAACATTATTCCCTTTAAGGCACAAGGCTTGTTTTTTCAGATTATGCCTTTACTGTTTTTATATAGAGCACTGCACCCTATTTTTCATATGTTTATTATACTGTCCCACATTAAATAATTAAACTCGACACCGTTTGCGTAAATGTGTACCAAACCAACTGTATCATATTCATATATTATTCCTTATAATGCACAAGGCTTGTTTTTTCAGACTTATGCCTTTTTGTTTTTATATATATTACTGGAAACCCTATTTTTTTCATATTTTATATACTGTCCCCCACTTACAATTATTAAACTCTGACCCCGTTTGAGATAAATGTATCAAACAAACTGTAAAATATTTAGAATATTATTCCCTATAATGCACAACACTTTTTTTTTCAGATTATGCCTTTACTGTTTTTTTTATACAGTACTGGATCCATATTTGTCATGTTTTATATACTGTACCCACTTAAATTAATTAAACTCTGAAACCGTTTGAGATAAAGGTATCAAAACAACTATAAAAATATCTAAATATTGTTCACTTTAATGCACAAGGCTTGTTTTTTCAGATTATGCCTTTACTGTTTTTATCTATAGCACTGAAACCATATTTTTCATATGTTTTACACACTGTACCCACTTAAATTGATGACACAGTTTGAGATAAAGGTATCAAAACAACTAAAATATTCAAAATATTATTCCCTATAATTCACAAGGCTTGGTTTTTCAGATTATGCCTTTATTGTTTTTATATATAGTACTGAAACCATATTTTTTTCATATGTTTTATATACTGTATCCACTTAAATTAATTAAACTCTGACACCGTTTGAGATAAAGGTATCAAACCAACTGTAAAATATTCATAATATTATTCACTTTAATGCACAAGGCTTGTTTTTTTCAGATTATGCCTTTACTGTTTTTATATACAGTACTGAATCCATATTTGTTATGTTTTATATACTGTACCCACTTACATTAATTAAACTCTGACAGCCCCCCCAAACCCAAAAAAAAGCAACCCCCCGCCCCGTTGACATAAAGGTATCAAACAACTATAAAATATCTAAATATTATTCAATTTAATGCACAAGGCTTGTTTTTTCAGATTATGCCTTTACTGTTTTTATATATAGCACTGAAACCATATTTTTCATGTTTATTATACTGTATCCACTTAAATTAATTAAACTCTGACACAGTTTGAGATAAAGGTATCAAACCAACTGTAAAATATTCATAATATTATTCCCTATAATGCACAAGGTTGTTTTTCCAGATTATGCCTTTATTGTTTTTTATATACAGTACTGAATCCATATTTTTTATATGTTTTATATACTGTACCCACTTTAATTAAACTCTGACACCGTTTGAGATAAAGGTATCAAACCAACTGTACGATATTCTTAATATTATTCCTTATGATGCACAAGGCTTGTTTTTCCAGATTATGCTTTTATTGTTTTTATATATAGTACTGAATCCATATTTGTCATGTTTATTATACTGTACTCACTTAAATGAATTAAACTCTGACACGGTTTGAGATAAAGGTATCAAACCAACTGTAAAATATTCAGAATATTATTCCCTATAATGCACAAGGCTTGTTTTTTCAGATTATGCCTTTATTGTTTTTATATATAGTACTGAAACCATATTTTTTCATATGTTTTATATACTGTACCCACTTAAATTAATTAAACTCTGACACAGTTTGAGATAAATGTATCAAACCAACTGTAAAATATTCAGAATATTATTCCCTATAATGCACAAGTCTTGGTTTTCCTTATTATGCCTTTATTGTTTTTATATACAGTACTGAAACCATATTTTTCATTTGTTTTATATACTGTACCCACTTAAATTAATTAAACTCTGACACCGTTTGAGATAAATGTACCAAACCAGCTGTACAATATTCATAATATTATTCCTTATAATGCACAAGGCTTGTTTTTTCAGATTATGCCTTTATTGTTTTTATATATAGTACTGAAACCATATTTGTCATGTTTTATATACTGTACCCACTTAAATTAATTCAACTCTGACACAGTTTGAGATAAAGGTATCAAACCAACTGTAAAATATTCAGAATATTATTCCCTATAATGCACAAGGCTTGTTTTTTTTCCTGATTATGCCTTTACTGTTTTTATATACAGTACTGAATCCATATTTGTCATGTTTTATATACTGTACCCACTTAAATTAATTAAACTCTGACATAGTTTGAGATAAAGGTATCAAACCAACTGTAAAATATTCAGAATATTATTCAATTTAATGCACAAGGCTTGTTTTTTTCAGATTATGCCTTTACTGTTTTTATGTATAGCACTTGTTAAGTATTGCACTCTTATACATTGCATTACGGTATCAGTCAAATTACCTATTGTTCTATTTGAAGGTATTATGGTATGGGAGTGATGAAGTATGTTGTTACGTGTTTTTACGTCGCTACGTTTTGTACTAGACTAAAAAGCAGAAGTGATGAATA
Organism: Sinocyclocheilus anophthalmus; assembly: GCA_018155175.1. Classification (NCBI taxonomy): domain Eukaryota; kingdom Metazoa; phylum Chordata; class Actinopteri; order Cypriniformes; family Cyprinidae; genus Sinocyclocheilus; species Sinocyclocheilus anophthalmus. Next base: position 47,658 of record JADLZN010003393.1, read on the forward strand.
AACTGAGAGCATGCTGAAAAAGTAAAAACTTTGAGCAACGTTTTGTCTTCGTATCTGATTGATGGTGAACTGCGCACTCAAGCTCAACAGGTTATGGGCCCAGTCACAGAAGCAAGCGGGCGTTTTTGAGCAAGATTATACGCAACGTATTACTTGTTATTCAGTAAAGCTAAAGGCCTTGTTTAAAAGAAGCGAAAAGACGGCGACTCTACAAAATGACAAGCAGAGCGGCAGGATTCCAGGTACCGCAGCTTTTGTTTGATGGGTCCGAAGATAAATATGACCTTTGGGAAACAAGATTCCTAGGCTATTTGCACACTCTAAAGCTAAAAGAGACTATTTTGTATGAGCCTGCTGATGCTGATGCTGAACAGCTAGCCGAAGACAGACGGAAGAATGCTGATTGCTATGCTGAACTGATAAGACTGATAGATGATAAAAGCCTATCACTGATAAGACATGAAGCTGATGATAATGGCAGAGAAGCCCTGAGAATAATGAAAGAGCATTATTCGGGGAAAAGTAAGTCACGGATAATAAATATGTACACATTGTTAACCCAGATACGCATGACTGACCATGAGAGTGTTACTGATTACTTAATAAGAGCAGAGAATACTATTACAGCCCTGAGAGATGCAGGAGAAACCATGAGTGACGGGCTGACGATCGCTATGATTCTCCGTGGGCTACCAGACCTTTTCAAGCCGCTAGCAGTCCACATTACACAAAATGAGGACAACGTTACGTTCACAGACTTCAAAAGAAGATTGCGGATTTACGAGGAGGCGGAGAAAATGAAAAGAACAGAAACTACACATAATGTAATGAAGACCCACACGAGACAAGGACGAGGCCCTCCCAAGTCACATGCTAAAGATAGAAAAGATGAAGATGCCAATGTGACATGTTACAAATGTGGACTGAAAGGACACAAAGCAAGAAAGTGTTACAAGAGGGTGTGGTGCAACCATTGTAAAAATAGTACACATGCAGAATTCCTGTGCAAGAAAAAGGGTGACCAAGATGGTGCTAGAAAGGTTGCAGATGAACGAGACAGTGATCAAGACCACCTCTTCAAAGTCGAACACTCAGAGTATGAAAGACCGCCAGACAACGTAAAGAAGAAAGGCATCATGGTAGACGCTGGCGCGACATCTCACATTGTAAACGACATCAGAAAGTTCAAAAACTTTGACAGCTCTTTTCAACCTGAGACTCACTCAGTGGAACTAGCCGACGGGACAAAGTGCAGCGGAATGGCGCAACAAAGAGGAACAGCCGTGATTTATTTCCTAGATGACACTGGACTACATCACAGAGCACAGCTAAGGAATGCACTATACATGCCTTCATACCCACATGACATTTTCTCAGTTTCTAATGGCTGATTCAAGACCCGTCTTAGGTTTGGGGTCAGTAGCAAGGGCAACAAATGGAGGATCAACAATTATCTTTAAAAGAGGGAACAGCCACATGGTTACCAAAGAAGGTAGCAGGTTTGACATCCACGAAAGTGGAAATTTGTATTATTTGCCAACTACTGAAGAAAGTGTTGACAAGTGCAAAGTGTGTCATGATCTACAAACGTGGCATGAAATTCTGGGTCACTGTAACTACGAAGATGTACAAAAGTTACAGGGTGTGGTTAGAGGCATGGAGATAAAAGGAAGCACAGTTAGCAAAAATTGGTTATGTGAAGTGTGTACGAAGGGGAAATTCACTTAGACAAGAAACAGAGAGCCAGACAGAAAGGTAGAGAAACCTTTAGAACTAATTCACACTGATTTGGCCGGCCCAATGCCAACACAGAGCAAAGAAGGGTACAGGTATACACAGTCGTTTACAGACGATTACTCGGGTACTATGTTAGTGTATTTTCTAAAGTCTAAAGCAGACACGGTACAAGCCACAGAAAAGTTCTTGGCAGACATAGCACCTTATGGAGAAGTCAAGTGCATCCGTTCAGATAATGGCACTGAATTTATGAGTCGAGATTTTCAAGCACTGTTAACAAAGAATAAGATTAGACATGAAACGTCTGCACCTTATTCGCCTCACCAGAATGGCACAGCAGAGAGAGGTTGGAGAACACTCTATGACATGAGCAGGTGTTTACTGATAGAAAGCGAGTTACCAGATGAGCTGTGGAACTACGCTATGCAAACATCAGCTTACGTGAGAAACAGGTTCTACTGTAGACGTACAAAGAAAACACCATATGAGTTATTCACAGGCAGAAATCCAGACGTTTCCAAAATGCAAAAATTTGGATCGACGTGTTTTGTTTACAAACAAGAGAAAGGGAAATTAGACTCTAGATGCGAACAGGGTATTTTCATTGGCTATGATCAAAACAGCCCAGCTTATCTAGTGTACTATCCCAGCACAAAGAAGGTCCAAAAGCATAGGTTGGTGAAGTTCACAACTAGAACAACCAAAGAAAGAGAAACACAAACACCTGAGACGCACACAGAATACGGGGATATGAATCCCAATATCATTAACAGTGAGAAAAATGTTGATGAAAGTGTGAAAGATGTACCAGGCCAAGACAATCAGAGTGGTGCTTCTGAGACTTTGCCTGAACAGACTGAATCCACACAGCCAGATGGAGCGACTGAGACTGAAATCAGAAGGAACCCACCAAGAACTAGGAGGAGACCAGCTCATCTACAGGATTTTGAGACTGAAAATATGGAGGACAAACTGCAAACATGCATAGACTCTTGTTATAGAGCAGTATGCGATACACCGAAAACCTACCAGGACGCCATAACATCAATCAAATCAAGGCAATGGAAAAATGCCATGGACAAAGAAATGCGTTCATTGGAGGAAAATGAGACTTTCACACTCACTCAGCTGCCACAAGGAAAACAACAAGTTGCAAGTTAGAAAAATCTCTCTATGGTCTTAAACAGTCAGGTCGAAATTGGAATTGCTGTATTACACAAATGTTTGACTGAGAATGGTTTTACACAAAACCCAGCTGATAACTGTGTCTATAAAAAGGAAAAGCAGGATGAGAAAGTAATCCTGATAGTGTGGGTTGATGATCTAATCATAGCAGCTAACAGTGAAAGTGTACTGGAGAGTGTAAAGGGAATGCTGACTGAGAGGTTCAAAATTAAAGACATGGGAAGGTTGAAATATTTCCTGGGCATAGATTTTGAACGAGCAGATGGTCTAGTCAAAATGTCACAGGAGAGATATGTAAGGAAAATACTAGATCGATTTGATATGCAGGACTGTAAATCAAGACAAACGCCATGTGAACTAAAGCTTGATTATTCAGAAGATGCCGGAAAAATGAGAGAGCCAAAGAAATTCAGGGAAGCAGTGGGAAGTTTAATTTACTTATCCACTTGCACACGACCAGATTTAAGTTTTGTTGTCAGTAAATTATCTCAGCATTTTGCTGAACCAACAGAACAACACTGGAACACAGTAAAACATGTGTTCAGATACCTTAAAGGTACAGCAGAACAGGGATTGTTCTTCAAAAGAAATGACATAGATAAACTAGGTCTAAGAGTGTATAGTGATGCTGACTGGGCATCAGATGCAAAAGACAGGCGTAGTATTTCAGGATACTGTGTCAATCTGAGTGAAGGAAGTTCTTTGATTTCATGGAAAACCAGAAAGCAATCAACAGTGGCATTGTCTACTTGTGAAGCAGAGTACATGTCCTTAGCATCAGCCATGCAGGAATGTATCTACTTAGAGCAGCTACTCAGGGGTATGGACACGTACCAATATGCACAAACAAAGGTGTACGAAGACAACCAAGGTACCATAGCACTAGCCAGAAACCCAATCTGTAGGCAAAGGTGCAAGCACATTGACATAAAGTACCATTTTATAAGGGAAAATGTAAATGATGGCAAGGTAATCTTGGAGTATTGTCCCACTGAGGAAATGATTGCTGACATTATGACAAAGCCAGCCACTAAGCAAAAACTAAAGAGATTTGCCCGAGACATGTTTGGCACTTAAGAGTGTATGTATGTTTACATTATGTATGTAAAAGGAAAGTCTTATTTGTTTTTGTTATTTTTCTGGTAATACAATAAGCTAAGAGCGAGTGGGGGTGTTAAGTATTGCACTCTTATACATTGCATTACGGTATCAGTCAAATTACCTATTGTTCTATTTGAAGGTATTATGGTATGGGAGTGATGACGTATGTTGTTACGTGTTATTACGTCGCTACGTTTTGTACTAGACTAAAAAGCAGAAGTGATGAATAAACTGAGCATGCTGAAAAAGTAAAAACTTTGAGCAACGTTTTGTCTTCGTATCTGATTGATGGTGAACTGCGCACTCAAGCTCAACAGCACTGAAACCATATTTTTCATATGTTTTATATGCTGTACCCACTTAAATTAATTAAACTCTGACACCGTTTGAGATAAAGGTATCAAACCAACTGTAACATATTCAGAATAGTATGCCCTATAATGCACAAGGCTTGGTTTTTCAGATTATGCCTTTATTGTTTTTATATATAGTACTGAATCTATATTTTTTATATGTTTTATATACTGTACACACTTAAATTAATTAAACTCTGACACAATTTTAGATAAAGGTATCAAACCAACTGTAAAATATTCAGAATATTATTCCCTATAATGCACAAGGCTTGTTTTTTCAGATTATGCCTTTATTGCTTTCATATACAGTACTGAATCCATATTTTTCATATGTTTTATATACTGTGCCAACTTAATTTAATTAAACTCTGACACAGTTTCAGATAAATGTATCAAACCCCCCAAAAAAAAAAAACGGAAAAAATGTCCTAAATCTGATTCACTAATAATCACAAGATTCGTTTTCCCGATTTTAAAACTTTTTGACGTACTGATCCCCGTTGATATCCATGAACCTTGAACACCCATTTAATATACAGATATCACACCAACTGTGTATTTTTCAGATCATTAATCTGATGTTTTTTCATATAGAGTACTGAACTTTTAATTTTTTTTAGACTGTCCTGGAACCCATTTCAATACATTCAACTGGAACACCATACATACATGCTAAATATTTATGCCTTTGTGTTATTCTATATATATTATATATATATATATATATATTATATATATATATATACAGTGGGTACGGAAATTATTCAGTCCCCCTTAAATTTTTCACTCTTTGTTTATATTGCAGCCATTTGTTAAATCATTTAAGTTATTTTTTTTTCCCTGATTAATGTAAACAGCACCCCATATTGACAGAAAACCCAGAATTGTTGACATTTTTGCAAATTTAATAAAAAAGAAAAACTGAAATATAACATGGTCCTAAGTATTCAGACC